>JASANG010004031.1:0-33121 GCA_030248215.1 Enoplolaimus lenunculus
ATATACTTTCAAAACTTAAGTATGCTTTAAAGTTTTAAACTCAACATTATTTGTTCGTCCTAGTAGCTATTTATGTATTACAGCTAGGTATAATTGACATTTATGAACCCTAAATATGGTTTAAGGACTCTACTTATCCGCTTACGGACTCTGATTTTTGATACATACTCCTATTGATTGAATCTTAAAATGGTGACCACTTACCCCTTTTTATATTATATATACATAATCGCTGCGTACGTATGTTTAACCTTCGTTGTCCCGTAATTGAGGTTGCCGCCTATTGGCCCCTCCTTTTTTTCATTTTACAACGTTAAACACATAAAACTGAATTGGTACTTAACCAGGGCTAACCATTTTTACAAAATGAAAATTTACTCAAATTCTTGTTTCCGAAACAGAATACTTGTACTTCGTATCGACATTGGGTGAAAACTCTACTAAACATCTGCGTCATTTGAGGTTTTTACTTTAAAGTAAGAAAAAGTTACGTATTTAGATGATAAACCACTTGCTTGGATTTAGTGATACGATTTAAATATCGCAAATTATTACACTTAGTTGACACTAAACGACAAACCTCAGCTGTTGAAAACCGTGGTCGCTTCCGACGCAATCCAACCCGTCAACATCTATGTTAACAGTTAATGAAAATGCGGGAGCAAACCATCACCGCTTTAGCTACAGGAGCTTGACACTGGATCCCGAGGAGGCTCTCACGTCTTGTGTTGATTAAGTACTATGTATCCCTGTTGCCGATGGTAAAACACTATGCACTATATATTAATTAACGTTTATATCCTAACCCTGCGCTAAGTTGACCATCGTCAACTTTATGTGAGAAGTGGTTTAGAAACATTTTCATGAATCGCATATATACTAACAATTCTTACCTGGCCTTCATAGGATTTGGAAAACCAGTTACAAGTTGATACCCCATTTAAAATAAGGACCTTGCAGAAATTGTATCGACTAAAAGTTTGTTTAGCTACCCGGCCTTTCAATGAATACGCTCATGCGCGTTTATATGCAAATGATAACAGTTGTTTGATAACAAAGTTCGGGGCATGTTAATTTTCCTTACGTATGAAAGGAAATAATGCAAAGAGCTTTTATGCGAACAGATTCAGTGATAATCGTAACTTATACGCCGTAAATTTCAACGCGTTAATTGTACGCATAAAACACGTTCAGAATTAGAACTTCATAACTTGAAAACGAATGCATGATCTGGGCCATGCTCTTTTTACGGCCGTCCGGTTTCTGGTAGGTCTGTAAAAGAGTAGGCTCTGGTTCTTCGACTTCTTTTTTTGCTAGAGCTTCGGCTTAGGCTTAGGAATACGCTTTTGCAACACTTAGGCTTAGGCTTAAAGGAATACGCGTAATTTAATTTTACGGCACTAAAAAGTAACATTGGCCAATGAACTTACATTAAAAGGAAGTGCAAAGTTAACAACAAAGTATTGATTACTTGGCGTTATAGAATATTCAAATTTTTAAACTTTTATTTCACCGGCTCAAATAAATCTAAAGGTGTTATTTTCGCGTTGCTATAGGTTTTTAAAACAGCTGCTGATTCCTACAACTTAAACAAAGACTTTCTCGCTTGATACGCTTGCTTGCGACAAGCTTTCAAATGGATTTCTTCTTCTTCCCACCAGAAATAAAAGTCAAATTATATGCTTGTGTCAGTATGACTTTGAAGGTTTAGCACTTTCATAAAAAATGTATGAAATAATAGTATCAAATACGCGTTAGCTTGAATAATACTTTAAATTTAGTTTGATTTTCAGTTAGTAATAATGTGTGAATAGTACCCGATCGTGCACAAACGAGACTAACTATGTGATTTGCAAACAGAACGAATTAATATAGGTTTAGCAATTTCGGCTATGACAAATTTCAAAGAGGACAGACAATCTTACTGCAGCGCTTTAGCTAAAGAAATGCCAACGCTATAGCTATGTTTAGACTTATACTGCTGAAATAAAGGACGTTCGTGTACAACAGAATAAATTTTATATTTTGGGTATAAAGTCGAAAATTGAGTAACAACTTGACGGACGTACCACGCTAGGAAAGCTTTCGCTGGTCGCTATGATTGTTTCTAGTATCCGTCAAAGGGTGGCATTATAATCTTTTAATAACGTTCGGCTACGTCCGTCGCCGTCCATCATTGTGCGGCATCAGTACGCAAGATAATAAAGTACAATGCCGTATTTTGATCGCGCGGCGCCGGATGGCCGTCGCCCATCTAAAACACCGCCCAGTATATCTTCAATATAAGATGCATTTTACGTCGAACCAATAAATGATCATTGTGGGATACGCAGCAAAATGCTTCGTATAACAGTAAAAAAGGAATCTTCCACAATACGTCGCCGCCAATTTGTCGTCCAGCCGTGTGTTAAACCTCAGCAAAAGCCTAAACCATCATAATCGCTAAAGCCTGATTCTATTGGCCAAAGCCTATTATCCTGCAGATGAACAACAAATTGTCGCATCGACAACGAGGCCAGAAACCAATTTTGTATTATGCGTGATAGATATCTGTAAATATTCTTTTGTAATACAATCGTATTCAGCGTTTGCTTTTACGCAAACACATGCCGCAAAAGTAATGATTAATATCTGCTGAGCAAGTCGCTAATGCTTCAATTTAGTTCATTATCAAGCTGGTTCAAGCTTCAGGTTTTCTTGAAGTCTTGCCCACTGTTTTAACTAAACTAAAAGGTAACGTTCGAATGCGAACATCAAATAACATTTCAATAATAACGCTGAGTACAATTTCGCCAGTTTTTATAAAAACAATTTAAAAAATTACAATTTCAAAATCAAGTCCAGTCATCAATCATGTAAAATAGAAACCAATACGATTTCTTTTGAAATTCACTCGCTGAAATTTTAATTGCATTCATTAAAGTAGTTTGCAAAATTAAGTTTTAAAATACAAAAAATTTCATTTTGTTGTCTACGTAAACTTAATTAATAATATTAATCGGTATAAAAATATATTTTTGTGCTACACTGAATCTCATAAAACATCACTTGCCGATTCTTTTGTAACATTCTAATCTTTAAAATTACCCCGTAAAATTGTGTCGTTGTGTCTACTCTGTTGTGATAGCTTTGTTTTAGATTTAGTTTTACGTATTTCAACTTGTGTCTTTCTTTCACCAAGCGAACGTCCGATGTCTTTAAGATATTTTACTAACACTCAACCACGTTAATATATGATGGTCTATGTGTACTTGAATAGAGAGTGACTATTTTTTAAAATTACTACCTACTTGAAAAACAAAACAAAGGTTATTAAACAGTTACAAAACCCGAAACGAGGTTATCAAACAATTTTAACACAAAAATGACAACAATTTTGTCTAATCAGTACAAGCAATATAGCTTCCTTCTTCACCCAAAACCTCCAAATAACCTGTATCTTAGGTTAGCTACAGTCCATAATCTGAATAATCTGCGTAGGCGCGGACACTACTGACAGGCAGACTATTCATTTATATACACTGTAAATTCCAGTAAGGTTGTTTTCAATCCACTCAAATGTCTGAGCTCTGAATTAGCTCTTTTAGAACATCCACTCTCAAATCATTGAATTCATTCTGAGTGCATTAAGCAACTCCCCCGGAATCAGAAATGACCAAAAATACCTTATTCTCTCTGAGGTGACTAATCAACTCACTGAAATTTACAGTGTATATGTCGTAGCCGTAGTTGTAATTTAGCCCAATTTCGAATTGAGCCAGTCCAAGGCGTAATTACAACTTGGGCTAGCCCACGGTGTCATTCTTTCTATGCGACAAGTGCACGCATTGTGATCGGTTACTGTTTTAATGCCATACTCAAATACGCTATTCTGCTTCGAAGACTTTATCCGATTGCTAAGTAATCGCCACCTGTTGGCTAACCAAACAGTTTGATTTACTGAGCAAAGTGGATTCAAGCAGAATTACGACTATCAAGTAACCAATCAGAAAACGCACATCTTTATCAAACATGATGATTACGCCTTGGGCTAGCCCACGTCGTAATTCCGCTTTGGACTAACCCAATTCGGAATTGGGTTGAATTACGACTTGGGCTACGACATAAAAATAGCGTAAAATATGCACCATGCTCTCAAAATTTAACTAACATCACCAATGGCAGGTTTTTGAACAATTTGGATTTCCAAAAAGTTTTACTTAACTCTGGTCTAAAAAACGTATTTACAAAATGTCAAAGGTATGGAAACAATTTGTCCGCTCTGTTGACATTCATGGATTGCAACAGATCGACAAAGCAAAGTCGCGCGGAGCCGTTGCGGTGTGGCTGTTGATCATGGCCGTATCGATATCGATGCTTATAGTGAACATAGTCGCCACTGTACGGGAATACATTGAAAATCCAGTGATCACAACCATTTCAATTGTTGACGATCCGAACGGCAATGACATCCCGCCGTTGTATTTGTGTCCTTACAATTCGCTGAACAAAACAAAATTACATCACAACAAGCAATTTGCTCGCAAATTTGGCGAAATGTTAGACGAATATCAGAACGCAAAGTTTTTCGATTGGTCTGAAAATATAAATAGTGCTGAAAATGACGATATTAAAGATCAAAGTTCGGACAGTGTTACTATGTTGACTCGTGAAAATGATTCGACGAATAAAGGACCAATCCATAAAAATCAATTTACGTCAAAAACCACAAGCGCCAAAGTCGGCGACAGTGGTATTGAGCAGAATCAAGGTGAACCTGGCGAAATTTTGACTCAAAGTGGCGTTGAGCAGAATCAGAGTGAACCTGGCGAAATTTTGACTCAAATTGGCGTTGAGCGGAATCAAGTTGAACCAGACAAAATTTTGACTCAAAGTGGGATTGAGCAGAATCACGGTGAACCATACGAAATTTTGACTCAAAGTGGCGTTGAGCAGAATCAAGGTGAACCAGGCGAAATTTTGACTAAAATTGGCGTTGAGCAGAATCAAGGTGAACCATACGAAATTTTGACTCAAAGTGGGATTGAGCAGAATCAAGGTGAACCAGACGAAATTTTGACTCAAAGTGACGTTGAGCAGAATCAAGGTGGACCTGGCGAAAGTTTGACTCAAAGTGAGATTGAGCAGAATCAAGGGGAACCTGACAAAATTTTGACTGAGAACACAGCTGCAAATGTTTCAACAACAAATACAACAGTGAACAGTTTTGAAAATCACAAAGATAACAGATCAAATGGTAAGCGCATTTGAAATTCTTCGAATGCGTAGCAAAATCTTAGTTTGTTGAGTATAGCAAGAGATGAAATGAGTGTTCTACAACCAAATATATATATATAATATATATTTAAATATATAGATATATATAATCCTGATCCCGCAAACAATTTCAACGCTGACAGTATTATTGCAAAAAATATTTCAGCAACGACCGAAATTGCAATAAATTACACAACTTCACAAGTTGAACCTATGACTGCTGTGCGATTCGCGAATACGACTCCAAGAGCAGTAGCAACAGGACAAATTTCGGTGTCAACAACACCAACACTTGGCATGACTGCGTCACCAACTGCTGGTGTTAACACCGCTCCGTCCGCAAACAAAACACAGGCGTTGACAATTACACCGAACGTCGCCATAACAACGCATCGCAACGAGGAAAACAAACAGGTTTCTACGACTACGTTAAGTAGCCAATATGAATTAATGGCTGGCGCTCGCGCTGTTACTGATTCAACTGAGAATACGGCAGGTATATTTTGCATCGCATTCGCATTTAGCAGGATTCCTATAGCGTCGGTAACGCTGTATATGTAGTTTACTTTATTTTAAAGTGTGTCAGTCTAGGTAGGAACAAAGACTCTAGAGCTTTCAGCTAAGCAGACTGAAAAGCGAGCCTCCAGAGCGGAGATCGAACTCTCAACGTACGGATGCTTAAGCGAACACTCTACGACTGTTCCACGCAGCCCGCCTCTCCAAGTGCTCTTATCGTCGGTTAAATGTACACCGTATGCTGCCGGTTGCACCAAGAGAAGCATGTCTCACATGCTTACATGCTCCAATTTTCACCAAGGTCGTCCGTTGACCATGCACCCTATTTCCGACTGGATACCGTGTTCAAAGTGCGGCAATTTACCATTGCGCTTACGGCGTGGCTGCCATGTCAATCTAAGTCGGAACCGGGACTTGAGGCGTTTCAACTGAGCAGCCGGAAAAGCGGTCCTCCAGAGCGGGGATCGAACTCTCGGCCTACGGATCCTTATGCGAACACTCTACCACTGCGCATCGCAGACCGCCTCTCCAACTATTTTTATCGTCGACTATCTGTCCACTGTATGCTGCCGGTAAGCATACTGCACAATGTGCATTGCATATATTGCAGGTAAATATGACCCACATGCTTACACAGCGCAAGTTTCGAGTTGTATAAGTTAGACAATTTCGTGGTTTAATGTTTCTTTGCTTTATCACTGGTTTTTATAAACTCTAGTTCGTGTCCAACTTTGGTAGCAACATTCAGATGAATTTTTAAGTAACAGACAGTTTATTTTCAGACCTGGACTTATGGACACCAATTAATGATTTATTTGGTAAGGCAAACAATGTTATCAGGTGTTACTTTAAATTTTATACACTAAATTATTTGCCGAAGTTCAGCACCAGTGACAATTTTAAAGTTCGTCATGATAATGCAAGCTAAGACTTTTGCTGCGTTACAATTCCAGCAGTGGCCAGACCAATAATGGGTAAAAGATTCGGAAAATAATTATTGTGGATTTCAAGTTTAACATACATTTTTAGGTACTATATGAGATTTATTATAAAGCCTCGAAGGAATGAAGTAATCTTGTAGACCGTTGGCACACAAAGCAGTGGAACGGTGCAAAAATACCAAACGGCCACTTCTGCATCACTGTAAAATATTAAGCGCAACGAGGAATATAAAAAATACACCGCTGTCAAACGAGGACCATAAAATTGAAAAAAAAAATTTTAACAAATTTTCTCAAAGACAGAAATTATTGTTTCCTCAGCAGGAATTGGTAAATGCCAAATGCTGTGGCTATCGTAATGAAATTCACTTACTCAAAATGCGCACAAACTGCTACGCTAGCGTTAAAGGGATTCGGCTGAAATTTTATGTTTCCGTCAGAATAGCAACTTTATCGGTTACAGCATTTTCTACTGTGATAATGGTTATTCAAATTTTGAAAAACGAAATTGCTTAACGGTGCCTGTCGGATTATTCGCATTTTTGGTAACAACCATGTGCTGGAGGTTTCAGCGCAATAGTATTAACAAAACGGAATTTTCTGTTCGTATGTTCAAGACAAGTATAGCACGCATTTCGTTACAGCAGCCATTTTAATTTTGGTTTATGAGTTAAATTTTTAGAAACCGGAGCAGACTGAAAGCTGTGATAGCATGCCATTTATTACGTAGACCGTTGGAGTAACAAAAGTTAAATAACAATACCAACTCATGTGAAAATGTTCGAATCAGTAAATTAATCACCTGGGATATATTTAGGCTAAAATTTTGCCCCCTCACTGAATCTTTGCTGCATAAACCAAAATCGTGTTTTAGGCGATGTTAACCAATACCTTGGCATCTTTGGAGAAGGCTTTGATTTTAATGGTAATGTTTATTTCGATGTCTTAATGCGGTCTTTTGCTAGTTCTATTTGCCTGATACCGAAAATAGGTCATGTTTTTGACTTACCGATGCATTGATGAATTTAAATTGCGACTTCTTAAGTCAAGCTAACAGTTCGGTGATTTACGCTTAATAGAAAACAATACAGATTCTAATAACATATTGTTCAATTTGAAATTTTTTTGATTTTTTTAATTACTGCATCAACAATTAAATTGCTGTTAAGATATTGGAAATAAATCACTTTTTTGGGCAATGTTTTAAACACCGTTGTTTACTCTGTCAACTTGTTACAAACCACTTTGCTTGCAACTGCTGTTGTGAATCATTTATAAAAATGAGTAGAGTTGGCAGTAAGTCGAATTGCTCAAAACTGTCAAGTACTTATGCTGTATGAAATGTGACACTTTTTCGTGCGCGGAGTGCGTCACTGAGGCCCTTGTATAGAACAGGGCCGGAACGTTTTCCGGCGGGACTGTAATAGAGTAAGCTTAAGTTTTAGACTAATTTTTTGATTAGGCTTCGGCTTAGGCTTACGCTCATTGTTACGCTTAGGCTTAGGCTTACGCTTAAACTTACTACGGTTCCGGCCCTGTTCTACACGTTATATTAGCTGTCATTGCTAACGTCTCGCCGAAATTATCACAAATGTGCCTGAAGTAACGATTTTTGAAATTGCGAAGAGAGATGGCTTATGACAGCAAACTCTGTATTAATTTACTGTTCAGGACCATCGTGTAGGAATTACTACCGATCATGCCCTGTTGCAACGAAGAAATATTGTAGCGATCGAAACACGGATTGTAGCAACACGTGCGACTCAATCTGCCCAGGTATTATAAACGAACAATTTGTCCTTGGACCATATAAAATATTTATAAGATTTTTTATGTTTGAAATTTGTTAAAATTGTTCTCGAGTATGTTTAATTAACCAGGTACTGCAACCTATGCCGTTACCTGCGCGTTAAAATATGAAGCTACCAAATTTACGAAAAGTATTGTTTAAGACCACTCACTGTACATCTCAATAAAACCTAATTCAAACGTGATTCTATTAAAGAGAATATCCAGAAATACACTAAGTTTCGTTTAAGCAAAAGATTACTTAAATTCAGTGTTTATTTAGCACCGATGCTCTGCAAATTCACAAACTGTTGATTCCAGTAAGCAATTGAGAAAGATGTTAATAACTTTTTCAGCACAAGTTATTCCTTCTTGTACAACCCAGTAGTTGTTCATTTTATCAAAAATTGTTAAGGTTATATTTGTTATACTAAGTTAAGTAATGCCGTATAATAAGCCCTTCACGAAAACTTTGCTGCGGATGCGGTGGGACTTGAACCCACAACGTACGGATTACCGGTCCTAATAGATTATTCTGTGTAAAAAATGTACCAAGCACGTGTAGCGTTTTTGCGCGACAAACTGCATTTTTGAGAAGGTACTTTACACCAGTATATACTGTCTGAGTTGAAGTCGCTACAATTATTTGGGTGGGTAGCACGTGCCATCCGCTGAAAACGAAAGAATATGACAAAAAGCGACGCGCGCTGGTACATTTTGCACCGTACAACAGTGCATAAGCTGCATACTATTGTCGGTCCATGTTACGTTAAGGGGCGCCCAGGTTTCTTATGGGTTCTATTCAAGAGTAGGTTTAGATTCTAGATTACATTTTTTGCTTAGGCATAGGCTTAGTCTTTTACTGTTTTGGCATACTCAGTTCAGTTAAACTTTAACAAATGTTACTTTTAGGAGACGTATAAACAGTCTACGCATATGCCTGATCATATTTTCGCCCTTGGCATAAGGCTAAAGTCCAAAACTAAGCCTAGGCATAAAATTGTTCTTAAATCTACGCCTACTTTATTGGATATGAGCCGAAACATTTATCCGTTTTGTTTAGGCTACAATGTACAAGATGATTCCGGTAAGGTTTCGTTTGTCGCATGTTCAAACTTCTCATAAATACGCTTTTTATTAAACTTTAAAACCAAAGAAAAAATGTATTAAAGGAAATACTTTTGCAACAGAAGGAATAATGAAAAATGCTGAATTATAGTAGTTTTGAAACATTTGATTTCAGTTAAAAAATAACGTGATATGTAAAAAATCAATGATCTTTCCTTCCACTGTTTGGGAAATAAATGATTCTTCAGCTATGTGCGTTGACTATAGTCCAGATTGTGTGCTGATTGACAAATGTTATGGAGAAACTGCACTTGTGTGCCTTCGATATTGTGGATATTGTACATACAATAGGAGCATTTCTGGCAGCGAAGCAATTGGTAATTTATTATTACTTTTTAACATTTTTCGATTGAAACCAAAAGTAAAGTTACGTACCTAAACTGCTTCGCACACGCCTAATAAAACACTTACCTGATCAGCTAATGTCTCCAGCTAATCATATGTTTTTACAATGGACCTAAACCGTCTAATAAGAACCTACTTGTTTGCGTATTATGCCTTATGCAGTGGTAATATTCTACCACATATTTGTCATAATTATTATATGCGCATGACACGATATTTTAACAAGCAGCCCCTGAAACGGTCAGAGAGACGGTGTGCAGGTACGCATGTCATGCATGGATGAGGATTAATTATGGTGACCACCAATCCAACAAGCCTATGTAAAGAATTAGTCACGAACACACATGCATGAGCGGCAAACAAAACGGGCTGAACTCATACAAATGTTAAAAAGATTTATTTAGCTGTTCGCTGCACTTTGTTTTTGTATATACTCAAGTTAATGGAATAACTGTTTCATATAATCTTAAAAACTACTAAAATCTGAACATTTACAATGTTAAAAATTACCACAATCTGAACGATTTATTTCCAACAAAACTTTCGCATAAAACTTAAAGAAGTTCTCAGATGGAGTTGAACCCAGAGTGTCAAAGTGCCAGTTTAAACTGCTAACCAACCACACTACAGCGTTGTTGGCGTATTTCATTACAAAACATATACCAATAAAATATTAATGCGCATTACAGTATTTCAAAACGTAAGTATGTACAGTGCATACATATGCAAATATCCATGGCATTTGGTGCGTGGAAGTCAAAAATATAAAAGGGAAGAACCGGCGGTATCAATCAGTTAAAAACGGGGAATATCTTGCATGAGTTGAAATTTAAGTTCCATTTTGTTTATTGATATATGCAGATAATATTTTAGACCCTCAATAAATAGCTATGATAAAAACCGATACAAATGCAACTTTACCGGTTATTTAAGGTTTCAAAAATATTGAAAATTCTGCAATAGATACCCCGGGAACGCAGGGAATTTAAAAGGGACAGCCTCCATGCCGTCTACAAATTTATCTGCAGTTTTACAACAACACTTCAATTGAACGTTTTCCGCAATACGTCACGTTATTGCAGCTTCTGTTGTTAGCAAGCCCTTCGATTGTAGTGATTCTAATCTTCTTGCTCTGACTAATATAAAGCTGTTTTATGCCCATTTCAGAATTATTGTTGATAATATGCTGAATATTCTTCTGCTGAAGAAAGCCAACTGCTGAATCCTGTTCGGCATACTTATTATTGATTTTTTGTAGATTCAAAATCGTGCGCAAAACCATGTTGCTAATAACACAAAAATAAGAAAACAAACTTGTTCAACTTTAGATTTTGATAGATTTTCCAAAATGACATTATTGGAAATATCCACATGCTTTAGATAATGTCATCTCCACGCTATAATGCGTACCTTCTGCTCGTGCGACGATTCTACCGTTTTTATACATAGAATTTACGTCCATGCTGTTTCAAAGCCTAAGTTTTATTCACATCACTTGCTACGCAAAATTGCTGGACATTTCGGGTTGTTTTCGACATCAATGTAGCTGACAAATTAAAAATTGTCAAACGGTGAGCAGGTTTCTGTAATTTTGTGAAAATTTCAATTTTGACGGGAATTACCGTCTACGAAAAACTTGTATAATCCGCACACTATCGGAAGTTGCATGTTCGAGGCGCTCATGTTATAACGTGTGAGAGACGTAAATAGAGTTATTTTTTCAGTATTGTTATATAACAATCCCTTTTTGACGACGGGTGGTTCCTCATCTCAATAGCAACAGAAGGTTGAGGTGACCAAACTGAGTCTGAAATGTTTCGACCAAAGTGCAACTTTCATCATTCAACAGTATGTTTGTTGTGTGTTTTCTTTTTTGCAAACATTCAATTCGCGTTTCAGCTTATCTTGAAAAACTTTCGCAAAAAACATGGAAAACTTCAACAACGAAGTCTATTTATGGTATGTTGTTAGACTAATTACAGATAATATAATATTTCAGTAATCCATTATTCTAACGCATAACGGTACTTCCCAAAACCTGCAGCATATGTCCATGGGCAGTGCCGTGCTCAGCACCCGCAGGTGTCTTGTAGCGTCTCAAACAAAGGTTAATTTTAAATCTTTACTGCTCACAAAATACTGTTCAATCTGTTATCGCCACAAGAAACAATCAAACATTTCACAAATTTTTAATTAATAAAATTGTATTTTAGCGTCATCGACTACAAACGTACCAGTGCAAGATGCTACAACTGAAACGATAACTGAAACTCCCGGTAATGCGATGTTGTATACCTTTCCAAGTTGGTTACCAATCTTTAAAATGAAAATGTAAAGTTATTCAATAAAATATTTTCAGACTAAAGTGGGGAAAAAACTTACTGTAATACATAAAAGCGGTTCAAAAAGCTGTAGTTTTTCAAACTTTTTAATTGTGGGAGGACCTGAATATTTTAAATACTGTTCAATCTGTTATCGCCACAAGAAACGATCAAACATTTCACAAATTTTTAATTAATAAAATTGTATTTTAGCGTCATCGACTACAAACGTACCAGTGCAAGATGCTACAACTGAAACGATAACTGAAACTCCCGGTAATGCGATGTTGTATACCTTTCCAAGTTGGTTACCAATCTTTAAAATGAAAATGTAAAGTTATTCAATAAAATATTTTCAGACTAAAGTGGGGAAAAACTTACTGTAATACATAAAAGCGGTTCAAAAAGCTGTAGTTTTTCCAACTTTTTAATTGTGGGAGGACCTGAATATTTTAGCGATTGGCCTGCTGCTGGCAATCTAATATTTTGTATTAATGCACTACGCCTACGTAGCTTTAATTGTTTGATCAATATTTTAAAAAAAGTCAAGTTAGAAATACGTTAAGTTAAAGTAAAGGGATTGCACAACATATTAGACAGGTGTTACTTGCGTAATTGTAATCTCCTCAATGATTTTTATATGTTTATCCTTTGTGCACGTTGTGCTGTTTAGTTTTCGACTTGTAGAAGCAGTGCAATCATGCGGTTAAATGTGCGCTGAGCTGATTCTTTAATGAAGTCAAAATTGCAAGTTTTATTAGTTCTTGAGTTAGTATGACACAAGTGCACTGAAAATTATAATTTAAAAACTCGTAACAAGTTTAAAATGTCCTTCACTTTTACTATAATGCTTTCATATCAATTCAATTTGATCAGTATGAAACAAAAAATCCAGTAAACGGTTATTCATTGCTATATTTGAGCGGTCTATCAATTCAGGCCATAACTGAAGTTTTTATACCACAAGGTTACCTAAAGGAAGCAGAGGGTTCCACTACCTCATAAGTGTATCATTAACTATTTATCAATTTTTGTTTTAATACCAAATATATTATTTGTTTTATTCAACGCAGGCTTTTACCAAATAATAATTTGTCGACCCGCCACCGGCTTATGCTTCTTTATGAAGTTGGTATGTCGCATTCAATATTTTTGTGATGTCCACGTGAACGAGTTTGAACCGTTCAAAAACAATCAAAATTTACGATAACGAACTGCCCGCCTAAAACCGTCAAGTTTTAAGGATATTAAAACAGAATTCTGAAATTGGTCTCAGAGCCAACTAGGGGAGCGTGACCAACCTCATAAATCCCATGAAAGAATTGAGATCCGTAATGCTAAAGGATTATTAATTCGCTTCAGTGGGAAAAAGGCACAAACCTGCAATCAAAATTTCTCGGTTCGCCACTGGTACAGCACCGAACAGTATATGTTAAACGTTTAACATGTGCGACTTCATTAGTAAATAACAACAAGAAAATGGCAAAATGCTTCACAAATACCTCAAAATTACGATGCGCTGACAAGCAAGTGATACTGAATTTGCTAGTTTTGGCAAACCATTTATATTGAGAGCTATTGCCAAAGTTTGTTCGTAATATCTGGAACAAAAAACCAGCAAACAAAAAAAACAAGTATAGAAATTAAACACTAAAACGTCATAAACAAAATAAAAATATCTCGTTACGTATTGTGCTCTTTTTCTGTTACAGTTAATCTTGTTCTTTTAATTATATTCCGATTGTAATGAACGCTTATCAAATTTGCTTGCTATAAAAATAAAGTAGCACAATTCAGCAAATTGTTTCATGATCCACGCTTCACTTTCCAAATAAGCGTGTTCCTGAAACTGCGGAACTGTATTTCTGCACATTGAGCGCAACTAGTTATGACTGGCACAAGAGGGCGTGTGAGTTTGCCAAAGCACTTAGGTAGTGCTTGACAACAGCAAAATATTTGAAAGTTTATTATAAATCACTCATCACAAGTTTTGTCGTTAACTTTCAGGTCTAAGAAGACGAAAACGAAGTATTTCGGCCAGTAAATACGGTATACGCAATGAGATATGCTCAAACAATATTGGGTACAGTTACAAGCAAGTATGGCTCAACTATTTAGAGCATATTGAGCAGCTATTATCGTTTCGCAGCCAAAATAAAGATGAGGAAGCAACATTTGTACAACATTCGATCAAAACGCGATATAGCGCAGACGAGTTTATCAGAGAATGTGTCGTTGACGGCAAATATATAAGTTTTTGCTCTCAGTTTATCACATCGGTTTACGACACAACTTATGGAAAGTGCTTCATATTCCAAAAAACTAAAACAACACAAACAATGTCTAGATTTTCGCACAATGAATTAACTTTGCTACTTGATACCTGGACAAATCTTTATCATGAGAAGAAAAACCAAATTGTTGATGGTGTTATTATGAAAGTTGGTAAGCGCTGCCTGCAAAAAACATTATTTGATTGATCTATAATGTTGATTAAAACTTTAGCCCCACTATATCGCACAGTGTTCTTGCATCATAGCAAAGAAACATAACAACAAAAACACATGTATACAGTTATATATTGGTGTACAATTTATGGATCATCCACGTTAAAATGCACGCACATTTGTAAAAAAATGTCCGTCCCTTTTGGGTGCCCGCGTTGTCCCTACCCACTCTCTTTATACACTGTCTGAGATGTCAATATGTCATTGTGTGAAACTTTAGACAATGAATATGTTCTAGGCATAAATATATGCATGTCCTGACATCACTATCGGAAACTGTTATTGTCCATAGTCCCTCGGAAGGGACTCAATTTTTTGCATTGAATGATGCGTGTGAATATGTGTGCACAGCGTGTTTTTAAATGTGTGCGCGTGTGCTAACGTAATGTCCTGACATCCTACAGACAACATGTATTTATTCAGAGGCCCTTCCAACAGAGTCTAGACAATTAACACTATCGAAGTACAGCTATGAAACAATACCTTGCCTCCAGTTACGACTCATTATGCCGAATTTTTACGGATTGTCCCGAGTTCCTTCGTACAGTGTTGTTACAGTTTCTACCATCTGCGAACAGCATAAAATTATTTCTAATTAGCTAGTTAAAGGTTCGTTTGGCACACCCATCGTTACCGGGTGGTTAGACCAATTTTTGCATTAGCTCGAGCAGTATAACGTGGATAATCCATTAAAGTCACTGATTGCAAAAATACCAAAATGTTCAATACCGAAATTGTCACTCCCACGTTACCGCTGGTTCGGCTTGCACATAAAATGTCCGCCCCATTTCAGTATATCGCGGACACTATAGAATACGGCGAGAACTATGTACGGACATAAACATTAGCTATCTACCGTGTCCGGACATAGTTCTCGTTTTTGCCGAAATGTCTGCATAGTTAACAGCTGAGTTAGGTCTTCTTGAACCATAAATTTTTCTGTGCACCATGTTTTTGGAATAACGCTGGTGTAGTTTATATTTTATATTCCATATAAAGTAAGTTTATACGTTTTTCAACGTGGACACAGTTTCCGTTAAACTATACACCGTCAGCTATTAGCTAACGTTATCTAAGCGGACAGTGTAGCATATTTTGGTATCGCTTGAGGGACACATTTTAGTATCTAAAAGTCGTTCGGACACTATGTGCAGGACGAACCAAGCGTAACGTGGGACTGGCATAATACGCCATGCTTAATTAGCGCATGTCTTATATTTCTAAATTTGTTACGCTGGTGAAATTATTTCTGGCGCAATCAGGTCAACCATAGTTTAGTAGTTTTTGAAATTTTATCAGTCTAAATAGATGAATTGCACTTACAAATTCGTGCTGATTGTTTTTAACTGAAGATAGCGCGATCAAAAATTTGTCACAATCGACCGCATGCGCTTTGATTTTTATGTTTCCTGTCCATTAATTTTTATCTTAAACCAATCACTAATTCGTTTAAAACACTTCACTTTTAAGGACGAATAACGGACCCGTATTCGGCAAACGGCGATATACTGCTACATCCAGGCACATTAGCAAATATAAATTTGAAAACCAAAATGCTCCAGTTAACAAACACAACTCGTTCGACCAGAAGTATGTCCAACCAGCACTGCAGCGGAACAACAAAACAATATGATTTACTGAATCTATCGTCGTATTCACACAGCGCTTGCATATTTGATTGTGGTCAACGAACGTTGCTCGAGTTGTGTGGGTGTATGATTGCGACCGATGACTACTTTCTAAAGTTTGACCCTAATAAAACGCACGGTGTTTTCTGTATGGCGTCTCAACATCAAGCATGCACTCAGTCTGTTAGCAACGAAGCAAGAAAAGCGAAATTACTTCGTTTTGGTGAAATATATACCCACAGCAACGCGTCCTGGGAAACATCAGTTAATCATCTGCAGAAATGCATAGACGGCTGCAATGTACCGTGCGAAATTGCTGAATACTCATTCAAAAACAGCGAAATTGACATGGCAACGAACGAGTACTGCGAAACTGAAGAGGACTTTAACAAGGTACAGTGGCGCCGTAGCAAGCTAACACATAGCTTCTAACTAACCCCCTATAATATAGAGTATGTTGTTATCCAATTAAAACGATCTGTATGCCTGAATTAGTACACGTTGTCAAGCGTTAACCCTACCATATGACACTTTTTGCGGCCCTGGTTAATTTTTTTATTGTGAACGGCGCATTACTGCAAGTATGTGTAGTGCAATATTCACAAAACACTTCAAAGACCCCTTGAGCTCAAGTGGCATGGTCCTATAGTTTAGTTGCCATCTTAAACGCTTACCACTCGTAAGACTACAATTCAATTATGGGATTGAAATTAGATATATTACAAATTAGAAAATAGCTTATGCGAAAAAAGTTAATGTTTGAATCAAACGGAGAAGTTAAAAACACCCTTGCTACATATTTCTTATCGATTTTCGGGCTAAAAATATCAAAGAATAGCTCATTAATCATAGTGTTGGGAAGCTTTTTATTCATAAACTTACACATAGTGTTGTGTTGTTGATCAATAAAATAGAACGACAACAGAAAAAACAGACTTGACGGTTAAGAACAAAGCAGAACCATCTCTAAGATACGGATCTTGCATTTAATTGAATTTGGAGCATACCAAAGCCGTAGTCTGAAAAAAATTTTGTCGATATAACGTATTTCTTTTAACATTAGCCTAAAAATAACCGGTAATTCGTTTAATATTTTGCAATGGTGACCATAAAGGACTAGTGTTAATGGAAGTAATTTTTGCTGTTTTTTGTAATAATTATCAAATTTGGTAATTATTGACTCACGTACCAAGATAGCTTTAACTCAGACTAACCCAATACGTAAATAGTTTTTACATATTTAACTGACACATGCCACATATTTGAAACTTATGTTTGACCTATTGCTTTAAATATTAATTTAGTTAAACACAGAAGATCATTTTCGAACACAACTACAAAATGAAGACGTTACCTATGAATGCACATTAAACAGAATACAATTCACTGAGCAATTTTTGCTGTTTTTTGTAATAATTATCAAATTTGGTAATTATTGACTCACGTACCAAGATAGCTTTAACTCAGACTAACCCAATACGTAAATAGTTTTTACATATTTAACTGACACATGCCACATATTTGAAACTTATGTTTGACCTATTGCGTTAAATATTAATTTAGTTAAACACAGAAGATCATTTTCGAACACAACTACAAAATGAAGACGTTACCTATGAATGCACATTAAACAGAATACAATTCACTGAGCAAACCAAAAATCGCTTGAACATGATGTCGAATCAAGAGTTATGGATGCGGTTAAAACGAGACGTGAGATATCATCGAAAGTGCGATGAAGCGGTCGCAAGAAACAATTTTATCATAGTTCGAGTTACCTCGGCCAAAGGCAGCAGTCAGTTGTTAGAACAACATTTGTCAATGACGTTCAGTACTCTTGTAGCAAATATGGGTAAGTAAACCATAGATTTCTCAAACAGCTTAAGAGTCACACAAGCACTGCGGCTGTTCAGCTTTGTAGTGTTTTAGGTGAAATGCAGAAATTTAATAAAAGTATAATATTTTTTATATTCATTTTAGGTGGGCAATTTGGGCTTTGGCTTGGCGCAAGCATGTTCTCTGTGACACAGATATTTGCGTTCGTTGCAGGAACTACAATTTCCAAATGCAAATGACTGTTCAAAACTTTATGATTGTAATTGCGTTAGTATTTTGAAACTATTAGATTTCAGTCTAAATAAAATACTGGTTAACAGTGGAAGACAATATGATTAGAGTCAAATAAACAGGTTTTACAGATTGTAAAGTTTAAACTGAAAACGCTTGAGAAATTGGTTATATTGCATCGGTCGACAGAATTTTGGCAATTATCTTAGTCTGCAGTGCACAGCTGTGGTCATAAATTCAAGGTATTTTAGAACGCGTGGTGACGGAATGCATACCGGTGGTCACCGTGAGAAATACTTTTGTATATGAGCATTAGGCTTTTGTAAAAGCATATTGAACAATTATGATTCAGCTGTAGAACTGGTAAGCAATCTAAGCAATATAGCGGAACTTGATAGTCTAAAGAAGACGAATATTTACACTAAACTGGAATCATTTTGGCTGTTAAGCGAATTAAATTTTTAAATTGCAACTGCACGTGGTGGTAGTCATTTTCTCTGTATTCCTTATCAATTTTCAACTATTTGTGCTGCGGTTGAAGTAAATCGCGTACATTTTGAAAACGCATGCAGAACCTGGAGTTCAAAAAGGCTTTTTAACGGTACCGATTTGTGTGGAAAGACTGCAAACTATCAGAAACTGCTTTTGGCAAGTTTTAGACGAAAAGGTCGCTTAAAACATTTAATTAAGTAACCGTGTCGGGTAAAAATGGACGTTCGCTTTTACTTTCATTTTGAGGATACCATAATTTTTGTTATTTTACGCTGATATTTGGCTTGAAATCGCTTGAGTAAATCATATCTTCCTTTTAAACGGTGAAACTGTTTTGTTTTGCGCAAAATCAACAAAATTAACCTGACTGTAATTTATTTTTATGTCACCCTATGTTAGATAGATTTAACACCATTTCTATATTATTCTTTCCTTTTGGTAAAATTAACTTGGTCGAAGCAATTTCGTTGATTGCCATGGCCATTCGTTTTTTCTGGATTTATTGAAATTTATGCTGGCCATTCGAGTGTCTGTTACATATATGAGCAGTCTAGTCCATTATTCTTCTTTGGTCCATGTTATGGACACTAATTAAGACATATGGACCGCTTCAACTAACGAACTCTAATTAGGGATACACACTCCTACTGATTGGGATTCAAAATGCGTGACTCCGCCTCTAATTAACCCCCTCGTATTCGGGTCACTACAGTATGTCAATTGAATTTTATCAAAATATGGAACACTTTGCAAACATTTATACTTAAAAATCTGTTTTCTGTTTTTATTTTGAGCAAATTTCTTCTTCGTTTGCCTTCTCGGTATTTTTACCACCATATACATTCTCGTTAACAGAGTTGTTTATAACGCGAACATAACTGAACGCGCCGTCTCTTGGAATTTGACATCAGATCGACAACCGGTCAATATAAAGATGACGGGCGGAACGTTTTTTGTGGATCTGGAACAGAGTAAGCTTAAGGTGTAGACTAATTGTTTTGCTTGGCTCAGGCTTGGCTTAGGCTTTAGCAGGGTGCAACCGGAGGTGAAAAATACCGGAGCCGGAGCCGGAGCCAGAGGTCCACGAAACTTGCCAACGTCGGAACTGGAGCCGGAGCCGGAGGTGAGGCAAAATTAGGTAGTAGCAGTGATTGGTAATTAGTTAATTAGCCAACATTTGCAATATGTTGTTAAGTTGTTTGGTTTTACGCTAATTTTCTGTGAAATTTCAGAAATTCTTTCCAGAAAATTGTAACCAATGTATAACGAAACACGCTAAACAGATAACCTTTGAAAAATTATGCAAAATTTTACTACAGAATTGCCGGAACCTTAGGCAAAAATTGTACTGGAGCCGCTGCCGGAGGCCGATTTTCTTTCAGAGCCGGACATGGAGACAGACCTCCAGATGTACCTTTTGATTTAGATATTAGCTCATTTTTGTACTTACGCTTGGCTTAGGCTTAGAAATATGGTCTGTACTACTATTCCGTCCCTGTTTTTTAAATTGGTTCGAAAACCGAAAGATAACCACAGAATTTAAATGCGAGGGCCTTCTTTTAATTGCCATACATTTGTTGACAATAAAATAAATAATGTTCATATTGTCAGTTGGATCTCGGATATCAATCGAGATAAAAACGGAAAGCCACTTAAATTTTCAAACAACGCTCACCAACTGTTACAACTATTGTTTATCAGTTGTTGGAGCCCATATTTTCAAATCTGTGTAGCAACTATCATCAGTTAGTAATAGGTTTTCAAACTTACTAACTATTGCAGTTGTTGAACTAAAAATTGGTACAGAAGTAAGGCAAATCGTTTTCAAAAATGCACTAAATTATGGTCCTCAGCATTCTACTGATTCGAAAGTCCTATGTTTTGCTCGAACGACTTTGAGCCTGTGTGTTTTTTTGGGAATAGCTGGGACAGCCTGACAGCTTGTGGCCTATGTTATTTCTTTGACAGCCGGAATAGTTTCACGCGCATGCTTTTGATGGGTCAGCGGGACATTCGGACAGCTTCAACAGTATAATTCCGCTAGTGATCTGAAAGACAACGTAGCTTCGAGCCTTTGTTTTTGCTGGGATGATGAGAACAACATGAAACACTTCAAAGCTATGTTTTTGTTAAGATAGGGTAAAATCCGGGACGTCTTCAATGTTATGTGTTCTCTGATACAATCGGCCAGCCGAGATAGATTCGAACCTATGTTTTCGCAAGGTTTTAGAGGGTCAGTATAGTCTCAAGCAATCATGCATTTTTGCTGGGACATTTGAGTTGCTAAAATACTTTCAAAGCATATATCTTTGTTTGGACAGTCGTACAACCGGGACAGTTTTGAAGTATATATTTTACTAGGACGACCGGACCAGCTTCAGAGCGTATATTTATGCTGGTAGCCTTAGCTTACTCCTAGGCATAGCCTCTAGTCTTAGCGTAAGCCTGTGCCTACAGTAAAGGGTAAGTTGTTGCGGCCGTACAAGCTGAAATAAAAGCTTGGAAACGCGGATGTTCAATCAAAACCCTAGCTTCAAAGCTGCTTCAAAGCTGTATTGACTGTCTCAATAAACATACGCTTCGAAATTACCCCAGTTTCAGGGTGTAACCGGGTAATTTTCACGCTCAAAATTAGTTATAAATCACGCATATATCTAGCAATTTTTCATTACAGATATGATGCAATGATAAAAATTACGAAATTCATGCAATATTTTGAAAGTTTCGCTGCATCCGCCATTTTTACTATAAAATTTTAAAAAGCCCGGTGAATATTTGCTCGTCTCAATTGTGTTGGTAGAAAGCAAAACATCTGTGAAACATTTAAACTTAAATTTCCGTTTTCCATTACTATTTTTCTTATTTAGATCACCATCTGTTTCTGTTTTCGTTTTTTTACTATCCGTTCACAACGTGCCAAGCTGTCCGAATAAACACGTATTTCGAAGCTATTATGCTGTTCCTGCTGTTCAAGCGAAAACGTAAGCTCAAATCCGCTCCGGCTGTCCACCTGCACCAGTAAAACATTGCTTCGACGCTATCGAAGTGTTTCATTAGTTCCAGCGGAAAGCTTAACCCTTTCTCACATGAATATTTTCTGTTTCCCCGGAGACCTACTTTTATGCTAGGATTCGAACTCCGGTGACTGGAGTGGGAGGCGAATACCATCACCACTCAGCTATAGGAGCTTGACGCTCGAGCCCGAGGGGGCTCTCACGTCTTGTGGTGATTTAGTACTATGTATACGTGTTGCAATTGTTAAACACGGTGCGATATATATTATTTAACGTATATATACTGCGCTAAGTTGCCTATAGGCAACTCAATGTGAGAAGGGGTTATAGATAGTAAATTGAAAATTTTTCGCTTAACCCTTTCTCACATGAATATTTTCTGTTTCCCCGGAGACCTACTTTTATGCTAGGATTCGAACTCCGGTGACTGGAGTGGGAGGCGAATACCATCACCACTCAGCTATAGGAGCTTGACGCTCGAGCCCGAGGGGGCTCTCACGTCTTGTGGTGATTTAGTACTATGTATACGTGTTGCAATTGTTAAACACGGTGCGATATATATTATTTAACGTATATATACTGCGCTAAGTTGCCTATAGGCAACTCAATGTGAGAAGGGGTTATAGATAGTAAATTGAAAATTTTTCGCTTAACCCTTTCTCACATGAATATTTTCTGTTTCCCCGGAGACCTACTTTTATGCTAGGATTCGAACTCCGGTGACTGGAGTGGGAGGCGAATACCATCACCACTCAGCTATAGGAGCTTGACGCTCGAGCCCGAGGGGGCTCTCACGTCTTGTGGTGATTTAGTACTATGTATACGTGTTGCAATTGTTAAACACGGTGCGATATATATTATTTAACGTATATATACTGCGCTAAGTTGCCTATAGGCAACTCAATGTGAGAAGGGGTTATAGATAGTAAATTGAAAATTTTTCGCTTAACCCTTTCTCACATGAATATTTTCTGTTTCCCCGGAGACCTACTTTTATGCTAGGATTCGAACTCCGGTGACTGGAGTGGGAGGCGAATACCATCACCACTCAGCTATAGGAGCTTGACGCTCGAGCCCGAGGGGGCTCTCACGTCTTGTGGTGATTTAGTACTATGTATACGTGTTGCAATTGTTAAACACGGTGCGATATATATTATTTAACGTATATATACTGCGCTAAGTTGCCTATAGGCAACTCAATGTGAGAAGGGGTTATAGATAGTAAATTGAAAATTTTTCGCTTAACCCTTTCTCACATGAATATTTTCTGTTTCCCCGGAGACCTACTTTTATGCTAGGATTCGAACTCCGGTGACTGGAGTGGGAGGCGAATACCATCACCACTCAGCTATAGGAGCTTGACGCTCGAGCCCGAGGGGGCTCTCACGTCTTGTGGTGATTTAGTACTATGTATACGTGTTGCAATTGTTAAACACGGTGCGATATATATTATTTAACGTATATATACTGCGCTAAGTTGCCTATAGGCAACTCAATGTGAGAAGGGGTTATAGATAGTAAATTGAAAATTTTTCGCTTAACCCTTTCTCACATGAATATTTTCTGTTTCCCCGGAGACCTACTTTTATGCTAGGATTCGAACTCCGGTGACAAAATGTCTATGCCTCCTTACTTCGTTCAGTTTACATCTGCTCATTTACGTTTTAGTTTTTAGTTTGGAATATGTGATGGCGCAGCCACATACAGTATTTAGTTTTTTAACCTTTATTGACCACTGATTTGGTTTGTTTAAGTTCCTATAACATATTGTTAAACGTTCTTCAACGTACTATATTTCATGGTCAATTTTTGATAGTAGAAAAGTCAAGTGCTAGCATTGTACAGTAGAAATGATAGAATTTTCTACGACATATCAAATAGTTTTCGAAAGCTCACCTGGAAACTAAATTATAACGTCCACACCGCATTAATTCAAAATAATAATGTTATATAACGCATTGACTCAAGCCGCTTTAAACCATAAAATTCAGAAATAACAATAGCTGATGATATTTTAATTTAAATGTCCACCATGAAATTACATTTCATTTATTAGTCTCGCTTTCGTTCGGCTCAGCTTTGAAATGACGGAACCAATTATTTTTCTACGATTGATGTTTTTCTTGTCGAGTTCTGTTATGCCAAAAATCTGTGTACAGCAATATCAGTCCAGAGTTCAAATTTAGAGACTTATATTTCACTTAGTCTTGAGACGCTGAATGGGTTGATTATATTCTGAAACGGGGAATTTACACTGTTGTATTGTGCTTTGTAGCAGACTTAGTCTGAACGAAGGCCGCTTGGACAGAGGTCAACTGGACAAAAGGCCGTACGGACGAAAGCCACCTGGACGAAGGCATACAGACGAAGGCCGTCCGGACGAAGACCACATACAAACAAAGGCAGTCCGGACGAAGGCCGTCCGGACGAAGATTGTGTCCGGTTTCGGAAGCCGTGCAAACGAAAGGCAGCCTGCGAAATGCAGCCGACAAAGGGCAGCCGAATTGGAGGACCGTCTGGACGAAAGGCCGGCAAACAAAAAAGGCCGCCTGGAAAAAATGCCGTCCGGACAAAAGGAGCCGTCTGGATCAAAAGGCCGTCTGGACGAAAGGCCGGCCGGAGCGAAAGGAAGCATCTGGACGAGAAGCCATCCAGAAAAGGACCTGTATTAAGCTGGGAAAAATTAATTAAACCATAGGTTCTCAAACAACGACGGTATAAATGAAGGCAGACTTTGAATAAGCAATATTAACCCTGCGGTATCATAGCAAGCATTTGTTTTTTGTTTTCTGTTTTAATTTATTGTTGTGTAATGCCTAATTAATAATATTTCGCTGTGAATATATTTTCATAGCTATAGAAGAATTATGAGACAGATATTCTGAAAAAACATAAAAGGCTGAAAATCGTTGAAAATAATTTATTTTTGAAAAATTTGAGATTTTCCAGGTGATGACCGAAAACTGAGACGAGGCTTGACACTTTATGGCCAGTTCTCGGTGGTCAGGTCTGTTTTTTCATGGAGACAGGCCATCCCTGCCCATAGCGTGAGAATGTGCTGCTTTTTCGGCATATCAAGATATGCAACATACGGAACGAACATCATCTAAGCATTGTATATTCCATTTAAAGGTATGGTAAGAATTTTGCCCAGACGTATTAGCCACATATTGGTCGTTTTTATCCAGACGGTTTTTTGTTCGGTAACTTTTTTTTGTCCAGGCTTATTTGTCAAGGCAGTACTTTTATTCCACAGGCTTTTTGACTAGAGGAGTATTTGTTTGTACGGTCTTTTGTACCAATAGAGCTTGTTGCCCAGGCGGGCTTTTTGTAGGTGGTCTTTTGTTGCCAGCTCTGCTTTCTTTACAAGCAGCCTTTGTTCTGGTCCATGTGGGCATTTGTTTGGACAGTCTTCCATGAGGCCTTTTGTTCAGGCGACCTTTGTACAGCGGGTTGATTTGTCCGCACGGCCTTTTGTACACGACTTTTGTCCTGACGGTCTTTAGTCTGGCGACCATATTCTCGGCGGACTTTGTTAAGCAGCCTTCCGTAGAGTCACCCAAATGACTAGGGTCACAAAAAAGTATGGCAATCAATTAAATTATATACAAAAAGTCAAATGTCAAAAAACTATAGCTACAACCTACTTTTCCGCTTCGGAGTTAGTCTCTCATGATTACCATAGATGCCATGAATGCCACCAGGGTATTGGAATGGAGTGTGCAACTGCGATTTAGTGAAGTAAATTTTTACTAAATTCCTAAGGTTGACAATTTCTTATTTATAATGATAATGTTAACTACTAAATACTTGTCTATATATTAAATTGTCTAAGAGACCTTAAGAGTAAGTATGCATACCCTTGCAAGTATCTGCGCGGCATCTATGATAAAGCCTAAAACATAACAACAACAAGTGCAAAAAAACTTTTCCTATTATCGCTTTCGTGTTAACATGTACTCCTCACTTGTTGTGGTTACGGGTTAAATGATATTGTAGCATTTTAGGGTGCAGGCTTGAGTATACCCATCATCTTTTAACAAAGCGAGTGCTATAACTAACAGCATTAGAGACACCGACTGGCACGCGCAGATAGAGTTGGTTGAAACTATACATTTCGGACATTTGACTTTTTGTATATAATTTAATTGATTGCCATACTTTTTTGTGATCCTAGCCGTCATTTGGGGTGACCGAACGGAAGGCCGCCGGACAAGTGGCCGCCGAACAGATGGCCGCCAGACTAAAGACCGTCAGGACAAAAGTCTGTGTAGACAAAAGGCCGTGCGGACAAATGACCGCCGGGACAAAAGGTCGCCTGAACAAAAGGCCTCATGGAAAAAGACCGTCCAAACAAATGCCCACATGGACCAGACAAAAGGCCGCCTGGAGAAAAGGCAGTACGGACAAAAGACCACCTAGACAAAAGGCCGCCTGGACAAAAGCTCGATTGGACAAAAGACCGTACAAACAAATGACCTCTCAGTCAAAAAGCCGCCGGACAAAGTACCGCCCTGACAAAACCGCCTGGACAAAAGGCCGTCCGAACAAAAAACCGTCCGGATAAAAACGACCAATATGTGGCTAATACGTCTGGGCAAAATTACTCATACCTTTAAATGGAATATACAATGCTTAGATCATGTTCGTTCCTACGTTGCATATCTTGATATGCCCAAAAAGTATATATTTTTACGCTATGGGCAGGGATGGGCGGTCTCGATGAAAAACAGACCTGACCACCGAGACCGGCCATAAAGTGTCAGCCTCGTCAGTTTTTGGTCATCACCGGAAAATTTAAAATTTTCAAAATAAATTATTTCAACGCTTTTCAGTTTTTTATGTTTTTTCAGAATATCTGCTCATAATTCTTCTATAGCTATGAAAATATATTCACAGCGAAATATTATTAATTAGGCATTACACAACAATAAATTAAAAACAGAAAACAAAAAAACAAATGCTTGCTATGATACTGCAGGGTTAATATTGCTTATTCAAAGTTCTCTGCCTTCATTTATATACCCCGTCGTTGTTTGAGAACCTATGGTTTAATTTAATTTTCCCAGGTGGCCTTAATACAGGTCCTCTGGATGGCTTTTTGTCCAGATGTCCTTTTGTCCGGCCGGCCTTTTGTCCAGACGGCCTTTTATCCAGACGGTCTTTTGTCCGGATGGCATTTTTTCCAGGCGGCCTTTTGTCCGGCCGGCCTTTTGTCCAGACGGTCTTTTATTCGGGCTGTCTTTTGTCCGGGCGGCATTTTTTCCAGGCGGCCTTTTGTTTGGACGACCTTTTGTCCGGACAGATTTTTGTCCGGACGGCCTTTTGTCCGGACGGCCTTTTGTCCGGACGGCCTTTTGTCCGGACGGCCTTTTGTCCGGACGGCCTTTTGTCCAGGTGGCTTTTGTCCGTACGGCCTTTTGTCCAGTTGACCTTTTGTCCAAGTGGCCTTTTGTTCAGACGGAGTTTGCTACAAAGCACAATACAACAGTGTAAATTCCCCGTTTCAGAATATAATTACCCATTTCCCAGCGTCTCAAGACTTAAGTGAAATATAAAGCTCTAAAATTTGAACTTGGACTGATATTGCTGTACACAGATTTTGGCATAAAGGATAAATCTGACAAGAAAAACATCAATCGTAGAAAAATAATTGGTTCCGTCATTTCAAAGCTGAGCCGAACGAAAGCGAGACTAATAAATGAAATGTAATTTCATGGTGGACATTTAAATTAAAATATCATCAGCTATCGTTATTTTTGTATTATGGGTTTAAGCGGCTTGAGTTAATGCGTTATATAACATTATTATTTTGAATTAATGCGGTGTGCAACGTTATAATTTAGTTTCAGGTGAGCTTTCGAAAACTATTTGATATGCCGTAGAAAATTCGATCATTTCTACTGTACAATGCTAGCACTTGACTTTTTCTACGATCAAAAATTGACCATGAAATATAGTACGTTGAAGAACGTTTAACAATATGTTATAGGAACTTAAACAAACCAAATCAGTGGTCAATAAAGGTTAAAACTAAATACTGTATGTGGCTGCGCCATCACATATTCCAAACTAAAAACTAAAACTAAATGTAAAGCTAAATTCTAAATCACACCTTAACAGAGGTTGTGGTTCACCTAGTCTCTCTTAGAACTTAAGTTAGGCATTAGGTATTGCTTGCTAACCGGCAAAAATATCTAAATCCTAGGCTATGGCGGCTGTGCCGCTAGGTCGAGTCAAAGTAGGCGTAAAAAATTATTTTTAAAAATTGTAGTTTTATCTGGAAAATTCTAGCTAGGCGTCGTTGAATGTTGATGCTTATGTTGTTGTAGTTGTATGTTTCGAAATATCGACCGGCTTTGCAAAAGCTTTCCATAACTCGCAAAACCGGCAAACATGCAAATTAATCAACTATTGGGGCTGGGGAATCCAGCTTCTGTAATTATTCATGTTTTTCCAAAGGGAATGAACTCAAGCTTTTAACCCTCGGCTGATTTCTAGTACTCGAAGAGTCATGCTTTGCAATGGGGTCAAGGTGAAATATAAATTTCTTTGCAGGAAGGAAATCGATATGGGCATACATGTCGGCACAGATCGCTATAAAAACTCCAAAAAATACTAAATTTTCTCAAGTATCAGGCAATATTCCCCTCTACGGCAATAATTAATGTTTCCCCTTAGTTGAAGGATGGAAAACTTGACTCGATCCGCAGGCTCGGTTTGCAAGAGAGTGGTGCTCATAAAGTCATTTTAGAAGCGGCGTGTCGGGAGTTCACCGGTCTTACAAGTGGGTGTTATATTTTTCAAGGGGTGACGAAAATTTTATAGGACATCTGAGCACCTTCGTCGCCTCTGCTGCGGGGCCATGCTAGTTAGTGAGTTTATTCAAGAAACCAAAAATTGATTGTTCTGGGACCGTGGTGAAAGTCAGTTGTAGCATGGCTTATTATTCTTCCGATGTACAAACGCGCGCTGCTAAGCTTGCTTCAAGCTCGCGATGCACTCGGACATCGCTGTCATGCTACGCACATGACTCTATAACTCGTTCAGCGCGAGCTGGTAACAGAAAATGGGATAAACCAAAATATTTTAGGCATTTTTAGTTGATTTTAATTCCAGCATTCATTTTCAACCACAATCACCGAAACTAAGCATAGTTACAAATTTAATCAACAACTTGCAGAATTTGTAAGTTAAATTATGTACTCAATCAGGTTAAAATGCTGATGTTCAATTCTCTTGTTTGCAAAGCGTGATAACCTTTTTAGTTGTGCAAGCACACACAACTCATAATGAACAGCTTCACAGCACATCGTTATTTTGCAAACGTTACCAAGTTTCACACCGGTGCAAATGTGAGCGCAACCGGCCTCTAGAATGTCGATACTTCAAGGGCCGCATCTTACGGTTCAGAATCTTCCGAACAGAGCTCTACTTTGTGGTGGTCACTTGACCGGGATTCTTCTCGCCCCAGTTCTTAACCAACAAAATTTACGCAGCAAAAGTTCACACATTCCCGCAAAAGTGTGGTCCCAGTTACCAGTGTTCTAGGTTCTACTAAGATTCTGAGGCGCTGGGCGCAAGGACATCTTTACAATTGAGTGCTAATGAAAATTTGAAGTTCTCTGTCAGTTAGAAAGGGTGATCCGATTGCTAGAACCCACCCCAGATCCACCCTTTGCGTGCATTCAATGCCAGGACAAAAAGCTTGCGAGCGGCAAGCAAGACTTAATTTTAGTGCAAAATCCTTTGGTATCTGTTTCAAAACATTTCTTGTCTGAGATCAGATGTGAAACTGAATCTTTGCCTATCTGTGCCCTATTAGCTCGCATTTCAAGTCTCTTGCAGCAATCCTAGGTCAAAACTAAGCATTGTCTAGGCGATTATATTATAAAACGTGTAGAAAACTAATGAATGAGTAATAAGCTAATACAAAGAATACTAAATGAACACCAACTCGATAGATTTTGAAGACTAAAACTAAAAGATTAAAAATGAATCAGAAGTTGTTTAACATCACCAACGGTACCCAAGGCAACATCTTTTAAGGTTTGCATGCAAAAAGTGATGTGTCTTGTGCTAATAGTCGTTTCTCTTCTAATAGTTGCAGCTTTTAAAAATATATCGTAAACCAAACCTAATCTATTCTAGGTTTAAAAGAGCTTGTTAAGATGTGTTTGCTTAGGCTTTAAAGAATATATCACCCAGAACCAAACTGAAGGTCTTTGTACGCTCTCTATATAATTTGTGATTCAGGCTTTGCACTTGCTTTTAGTCTCACATTTATGCTTAGGTAAAGGCTTACGTAAAGGTTTACGTTTAGCATTAGATAATGCCTTTTACAAAACGTTAGCCTAAGCCTGAGCCTAAGCCGGTGCCTCATGTGCGAGACTGTAGCACAGCAAAACAAAAGTTTCAAATTTTGGCAATATTTTGGAGTTGCTTGGTCATAACAGGCTATAACCGCATCACAACCGTAGTACCGTTCAATCAAAAAAAGTTAGCTGGTGTATGCAAATTATGAGAATTTTAATATTAGGGCCCGGATTCTTCAATGTGTGCAGCACCTATCTTCATTTGGTCATATGTCTTATTAATTTTCGTCCCAGTAAATTGAGACGTTCGGAGTTTAGGGTAGTTTTGGATAAGACCTCTGTACAGTGCCATTTTTGAGATCCCCAAATACAGGAATTAGTCATTTGACAACCTATCGCTGAGATGCCATCCACATTTGAGGATATGGGCAGAGGTTCAAACTTACCAAAATAACTTGGTCCAAAGAAATTGTGTTCTGTTGTTGACTCTGGTACCATGAAACCGGTAACTTCGTTATTAATCGGCATAATTTTATCAGGCACGCGAAGTCGAGTCTTCCACAGTGAGCTACTTTCCGCCCTTGGGTGAACGTCAATTTGTCTGTGGCGATCATTTGTATAACAAACACGGCCGTCTCCAAAAAACTTTGGTAAACATCGACAAATATAACCGCCCGAGCGTATGTTTCGACATCTTGCTCGAATCGGATGGCACGAATGTTTACCGAGCCGACATTCGTTAAAATTGTGCGGAACTAAAAAGGCAATTAAAATAAGTTGGCTAGCCAATAACCGATGACACCAGGGCAAACGTTAGAATAGTCATACCACCCAAACAGGCTCAAGTACCAACAATAAAAGATTTCACCGCTCTATATATTCGTTGTCCGAGAAAAAATTCTTAATTTGCCAAGATGAGGGCAATAAGGTCGCCTTCAATTTGGGAGTTTTGGTGGCGGATCCGATGGCACTGGGTGCCACTGACCAACTTCTCCGCACAGAAGGATTAACCTACGTGATTTGCTCTCCCCAGAGATAACTCTCCCTGCGCTAGTTAATGGATTTAGGGGAAAAAGGGAGAACGGGGCATAAAAGATATTTCATGTTTGCACTTTCTCATGTTTTTGAATTCGTTCACTCCTGTAATATTATAGTCAAAAGGAGCGTTGCTATAATTTCACTTTGGGAGAGTATAAAATCAGGTAATAAAATTTAATTGACCTCTAAGATCCAGAAGGTTGCTGAAATATTCGGTAATGTGACTTCTTGTTTCTTCAAAAGTTTCGGGAGGGATATACACGACGTTGCATAGCGCCTTTGCCAAACAATCATCAGGCCCAAAAAATTATATTACTATGTTTCTATTAAAATGAAGATATAATTATTTTAGGCGTTAGTTGTGTTTTTGTCCTGATGAAGCTGAAGCCACCCTGTAGGGTTTTATTCCTAGAAACCTGGTTAGTTACAACACTGTCACTAACGCCTTACTTTCATCTTCTCCATATGGGCAGTCAAAATGTCCATTCAGAACGCTTTCAATTTCGATACAAATACTCGTTTGAGGACAGTGAAATTGAGTCTCATCACAGCTGAATGGAGCTGGAAAGTGAGCACTAGGCGGTCGGTTTTTGGCGTAGCGTCGGTGTGTTGAAAGCGAAGCCGACAGTGAAGTTTCTTAAAATTAACTATCTTTGAAAATTTTTGGTCTTGAATTTATATTGAAATTATTTTTTAACGGGAATGTCCCCGATAGGTGCACTACAATTTCAACGCGAATCTTGCCCAACGCGGAATAAACTCTCAATGAAATAAATTCGATAGATAAGTTTAACTGATGATGCGGTTAATTTTTTATTCCTCTGATACCGAGGGCGTACCGGTATTTAGCCGTGAATTGGGCCTGGCCCCACAGTTGTTTACTTGATAAATTTCATTAAGTTCCATTCATACCAAGCAAAGGCTTTTTAATGCGCACTATAGTGACTGCTTCGACACTGCTGTGGAATGTGCACAAACGCACCAGAGGGGGGTGAACCAGCCGTTACCCCTCTAGAGATTTCGAACAATTATTTAGGTTATCTATGTAGGGCCGAAACGATTTAGTAGGGACATGGTCGGAGATCGCTGGTGTAACAAGGGAAGCTAAAGTGTTTCTACAGAGCTGAGCGTTGCGACCCCTGCCCCTTCTTTCGCTGTGAGCCCGATTTCAAAACCAAAATCATGGCCACCCCCCGAGTAAGTATAAGGTTTTCACCTTTGTTTGTATCCGCATTCTCAATGCCAATTGGTGATCTTTCAGTGCTATTGGTCAATGCGGAAACTCGTTTTAGCTCGCGTCGCAAATAGCATCTTCGACCATCGCCGATGAATTTACGAACACACGAACATAAATAAGTTCCGTTATCAACGTTTGTACATATTCCGCGAACACTGTGGCAGTCGTGTTTGCCCAACTGACATTCGTTGTGAAACGTTGCATCTACAAAAATATTCAGCCCAAAAATTAACCATTTGGCCCTCGGCCTATATTATCAAATGTGTGTAACATCTAAACACCAATTGGCGATAGGTCTTGTACATTCCGAACCAATGAATACTGGAATTCGAAATTCAGCGCGCATTTTTTTGCATTAAAATTGTCCTACTTTTGTACCAATTTTAAGATACGCAACTGCAAGAGTTTACCAATTTGTCAGTTTGAAAATCTATCGCTTACTGGTGATAGATGCTTGCAGATCTTTCAACCGCTTGGGCCAGTACGTTCAAACAATCCACAGCAATACGTAACTGAACGTACAACAAC
>JASANG010002659.1:0-33085 GCA_030248215.1 Enoplolaimus lenunculus
TCAAGCTTAATGGTCTAAAATGCGTCAACAGGTGCGTTACAAACTATTAATCTTGTTTTAAGCAGGATACTTTTGAATACTTTTGTTTATAGCAGAAATTTTTAAAAAACCAAAATTGTGCCTTTTTCGCAACCTTAACAGTAGCAATTAGCTTATTAAACACCAACCTAAGAAAGTAGAAGAACTTGTTCACTTGGGACCTGTTTGATCTGTTGAAACAAGCAAAATAAAAACAAATAAACCGAAGTAAAATTAAAATAAATAAACCTAGCCGTGTCAATCATTCATGTCCAGGTAATATATTACCTATAGTATAGGCAGTGAATTTATATTTCCACATAAATATATTTCTTGTAATTATCGATTATAAAGTGCGCATATAGTATTTTCTAGGGGTAAATTGAGCTGAAACATTCAATTCTGACCTTCATTTTTCTCTATTGACTACAATTAACAACATTTTTAACAAAAATTTTTAAATTGACATCAGTGTCAATATTTTGAATTTTATAATTTTCGTAACAAGTAGTCAAGCTTAATGGTCTAAAATGCGTCAACTGGTGCGTTACAAACTATTAAACTTGTTTTAAGCAGGATACTTTTGAATACTTGTATTTATAGCAGAAATTTCTAAAAAACCAAAATTGTGCCTTTTTCGCAAACTTAACAGTAGCAATTAGCTTATTAAACACCAGCCTAAGAAAGTAGAAGAACGTGTTCACTTGGAACCTGTTTGGTCTGTTGAAATAAGCAAAATAAAAGCAAATAAACCGAAGTAAAATTAAAATATATAAACCTAGTCGCGTCAATCATTCATGTCCAGGTAATATATTACCTATAGAATAGGCAGTGAATTTATATTTCCATATAAATATATTTCTTGTAATTATCGATTATAAATTGCGCATATAGTATTTTCTAGGGGAAAATTGAGCTGAAAAATTCAATTCTGACCTTCATTTTTCTCTATAAACAAGATTTAACAATATTTTTTACAAAAACGTTTAAATTGACACCAGTGTCAATATTTTGAATTTTATAATTTTTTGTAATTATCGACTATAAAGTGCGCATTTATCATTTTCTAGTGGTAAATTGAGCTAAAAATTTCAATTCTGACCTTCATTTTTCTCTATAAACAACAATTAATAACAATTTTTATAAAAATTCTTAAATTGACACCAGTGTCAATATTTTGAATTTTATAATTTTTGTAACAAATAGTCAAGCTTAAACTTTTAGGTTTAAACTAGGTACAGAATTAACACTTGATTTTATGATTAGGCTTAATAAAATACTTTTATATCCGTTGTCTGTCTCCGTTATTTTAAATCGTAGTAGTTCGTAGAGAAAATATGTGGATGGAAATGTGAGAGATCTTAAACATAAATTCACTGATGTTCCCGGAAAACCGCTCATATCTTGGTTAAACAGCCTGTGCGTTGGTTTGATTAATTTAAACGTGGGCAAATTTTCTATGATAGATTAAAAAGGTTTCACCTAAAATATGAGTTGATTCATTTTAAAGATGGCCTCACTTTCTGAATTTATTATTTTGCAACGTGTGTGAAAATGTTTTTCGAAGGATGTTGCAACAGCTATCAAACACGAGCGTGAGCTCGAACAAACGCCAATGAAACACCAAAAAAATCTGTATTAACCTCTATGCCAGGGGCCCCCGCCTTGGCTTTTGGGGTCACTTCTGTCTGGTCCAGCACTGATTACACTAAAGGGTACAACCCGACGCCTGCCTCCGGCTCCGGCACCAAACCGACGTTCTACTCAAGTAGAATAATTGCCGGAGTGCCGGAAATTTCAGTATTGGCTGCGTTTTTTCTGCCTCGGGCAACACCCTTATGCACTGCGATCGGTTGCAGTTACTGCAGGTAGAGGCGGCTATGGTGACGGTGGTACTGATGCAGGAATAGACTTATATATGGTGACGTTGCTGTCGCCAACAAAAAGCGGCGGCGATGGAACAGCCGGCGGTAGAACTGTGCCATATGGTGGCGGCAGCAACGCGAAACAGACAGCGGCGGCGAAACTGAATTCCGGTGTGCCACAGAAGAAGCTTGTAACGCGTGTCTTTAGCAATATTTTCGTTTTTAAGACTGACCAATTGCGCCGAAAGCGCAAAACGGTCTTCGTGATGTAATGCGGCGTTCACGTTATAACTGGGGCAGCTTGGAACACGTTTTGTCCAAGTTGATTCGACGTCAACATAAAATTTTGTCATCCGAATAGCGGTTATGTAGACAAAATGTGAATGTCATATGACATTGGCTTACAAATCACTGATGTCAAGCGATCAGCGTATACAAATAACCATTTGTCATATGATACTGCGGGACATTTATGCAAATATCATATGATATTCCAAAATTCTACTAAATATCATATGATATTTATACAGGACAATGGAATTTGTGCACTCTAAATAAAACAGTAAAAAGTCGGATAATGCAGCATTAAATGATTTCGCAAGTTGAATTAGCTTCTACGTTTCTGTTTCTCGCTAAGTTTTTCCCAAAATATATTCCTAAGTACAAATAATTCAAATTTGAAATTTTAGTATCATATGACATTCTACAGTACAATCAAGCTAGTTTACCACAACTTTGCAGACATTTTCAAACATATCATATGATACTCGCAGACAATATTTGGAATATCATATGATATTGCTGTACAAACGGTAGATGTCACATCAGGATAGCAGACAATTCAAATTTTTTGAATCTCATAGCGGATAAACGGTCAGACAAAATGTTACCAGCTATAGTCATATGGACAAAACGTGTTCCACGCTGCCCCAGTTATAACGTGAACCCCGTATAACCTCGCCGTATTTTTCAGCTATTTGAATGGCATTTAAGAAAATATATTTCATTGGATTGTGCCGTTCAAAATGAATGAGTTATGGTCGACCATCAAAGTTGGCAAAACTTTTAGCTATTATTGCAAAGCCTCAAATTCGGTTGAAATTTTAAATGCTGAAATTAATAGATTGTAAAGCTCCGTCAAAGTTTGTCTAATGTAATAAATATATAGATGGGCCACAACGAAGTTTTCGATTACTAATCAGCTCTGCAGCGCGCTTGCTAAGCCATTCAGTAGCAAAAACGCGTTCGAAGCCAATAAGTCAGCCAACATTTATTACTTTTACCTAACACAAATCGTGAGTACCAAACAAATGTTTTCCGGTTCCTACCATACATGGCCGTTCATCTTTTCGAACCATTTTACGCTCAGCTACATACATGTGCCATGAAAAACATTGCTACTAGTGATGGGCATCGGATATTATTTCATATCCGGATATCCGGCAATTCTTGCCGAATATTTATCCGGAATCCGGATATCCGTATATCCGTAAATATCCGGATATCCGAAATGAAATTTTCCATTTCTGATATCCGAAACTCGAATTTGCATTTTTGGGTTTCCGAGCCTCAATTTTCGTTTCTTAAGCACTTGTTTTAATTTGTTGCTCTAAAGCAAGTGCACTGACTTACAAGCTGATTGTTATGAGCATAAAAGATACGATTCTAAAAATCGTTATTTATTAATCAAGTGCCTCAGTAGTTTTGGGTATTCGGTGTAGAAGATTGCTGAAGGCTACTGAATACATGCGTTGGCAACATGAAATTGAGTTGAGTTGGCTTGTCCTCCGCCTGATTTAAACAGCTGCAATAGAGATTCCATTGAATGCCACCCTTCCCTCGAGCTATATATACATGAGTAGTTTTTCGTTCCAAATGAAATGGACCACACTGAGGCATACTTAATACGCTAAATCGTTCAAACATCAGCTCATGTTACTTTTTGTGGTGATCCGCTATCAGCGGCGGATACAGAAGTTTCTGTGCGTTTATTACGCTGAGGAGGATTAGACCTAGGAATATGTTTTGGTTGTTACATTGCTAAAAGTAATATTGGTCCAAATCTTTAGGATCCGCTCTAGTCTTAGTCCTAAGGTATCGGAGCATAATGCCACTTTGACTCCTCATAACCTCCCCTGATAATTTCAATTAAATTTTAATTTTTAAGATTCAATATATACTTTCACTTTTTGTGATCTCATACGGACTACTGCGGAACCAAACATGTATTTTTAACAGTTCAGAAATGTATATTTTTCATGTATATATGCTACTGTTTAATGGTGACGCGCTGAGTTGAATTGCGTCATTTTTGCGTTGGATGACTGGTTTAGCGTACCTAATTTACTATAAATTTTACGTGAAAGTTCATGTGCTTTTCGGTACAGTGCCGTGCGGTAACGGACGGCGCCGGACGTCATCAAAAGTATAGTACAATCTTGTACAGCTAAGATTTATCTCAAACTCAAAAGACGAATCATTCGAACACTAAAATACGTTACATGCCCAAGGTCCACTGCTGGACCGAGCTTTTTACAGAGTTCATTCAACAAGATGTAAAAAAAGAAATGCTCAATCTTGTACTGAATTATAAAAACTTTTCCGGCAGTAACTGTGATTGAAAAAACCAAAGTCAAACAGCTATTAATATTACAAACAATATACGCCGAAAAAATAAGATCTACTCACTAAAATCGTGAAGAATTTAGTTCAATGTTCTGAATGAGGGCTGAATACAGAATTTCCTTTCGTCAAATCCAGCTACTTTAGTGGTGAAACAATGCAAATTATCCCAAAATATCTTTTACACAGTAGCATTTCGGATATCCAGATATATACGGGTATCCGGATACACGTTTCATTTCGGATACGTATCCGGATATTTTTCATATCCGGTGCCCATCTATTGTTGCTCTAAAGGAAGTACCCTGACCCTCAAGCAAATTGATAGAGCATAAAAATTCTAAAAACGGTATTTGTTATGCCACTGCTGCAGTGACTTGAATAAGAGGGGGTACCCATTTTGAGTCCCAATCAATAGGAGTTTGTATACCTAATAAGACTTCGTAAGCGCATAAAGTCCCTAAACTCTAATTAGAGTCCATAAATGTCAATTATTCCTAATTGTAGCGCATAAATGACTCCAGAACCAAATAAATCTGAATTCAAAACTTTGAAGCGTACTTAAGTTTTCAAAATAAGTTCCTAATAACCTTGCATTATGGATAAAGCTTTTGATACAAGGCAAATAAACATTCAATTAAAGGGTTAGTTACAATACCGGATATATGTGTAACGAAGTGTGGCGGAGGACAGGATAAAAATAAATAACAGTCCGCAACCGAATGACAGGGGTACCCTCTGGAGAGGTCAAATAAATATCAGCCCCCTTCTTATTCGGGTCACTACAGTATTGTTATAATTTGGCGATATTTGGCAAGGATAGCGCCAAAGTGACATAAGGGGGCCATGCCCAACCCCCTTTGAAACCAGTTTTATTAAATGTACGAGCATCAAAAAAGCAGAACACGAAACTGATTGAGACGAAATAGCAACGGATTGCATCGAAATATATGCTACAAAATTAACATGCTGAACAATGCTAATTTTCCGCAAACGAATATACACTGATGTGATCATTAAACTACAAAGTTTACGCATTCCTTGCGAGTTTTTCAAGGATTTGAGATCGTTTCACTGACACACTGGGGAACGGTGCAATTAGAGACTGGTAGTCTCAGGCGTATGTTTAAACTTACGCGTAGACTTAGTAGACACGGCCGTATAATTAAAATTATCAAAACAATTAACACAATTATTGAAAAACTCGGATATTGCTCCAATAAACTACAATTAACTAAAAATGGCTAATTTCACATTATCTCTAATGAAATTGGCCAAATTTTAACCCAGCAAGGCGTATCCCATCCACAATAGATGCTTGGATACAGAAATTTTTCCGTCAGCTCCAGCCAGGGTTGTTTTTTCCGGAAAAAAATTATGACCGGAAAAAATGAATTTTGTTTCCATTTTTCCGGAAAAAAATGGAAAAAATTAATTCTTTGTCTGAGTGATCGGTTAGCCCTCCCTTAACCGTCGTTTGCCCAAAAAAGCTTGTGTTTTGAAAGTTTCTGCATATTTGAGCTTCTGATGACATTCTGTACATAATCATTCCATGCCCAAATCTGAATTTTTGAAAAATTCGAATTTTAAGGCCACAAGTTCCCCCCTGGGACCCAAAATTTTTTCGATAAGTTGGATAAATTATATATCACTGACTCGTTTGGGAGACGGCTGATTGGAAAACATTTATCAATATTCATCTTAGCTCCGCAACCTGTGTCAAATGGTATATATTTTGTATAATTTTTCGATAAAAACATTTTGAGTCCAGTGGAGGAATTTGGAACCTTAAAATTCGAATTTTTTAAAAATTTAAGTTTTGGCATGGAATAACCCGAGATAAGTTTGCTAACCATAATTTTTGACATTTTACAAACGTTCGCTAAAATAATCATTTTATAACGATCTTACTACGTATCGCATCCGGCAAATTTTGTTGGCCTCCGGCTCTGGCATTATTCACCGTATGACACGCTGACGATCAGTATTTGCATATTAAAACTGCTTAGTAGATTCCAAAAATTTTTTGCATAAGTTTTCGTCAGTTTTAAGCAAAACTGTGCCTATTTTCGATTTGTTAGCCGACCGAGCGAATAGTAATATAATGCTTAAATTTGACTAAATATCCGCTTAGAAATTTTAATTAAGTACATACTTATTCTTTTTAATTTAGGGGCTCTGCAATAAAGACGTTCAATTACTTTATTTATGAACAAACAAATAACTGTAATGCACAGCCAAAAGAAACAAAATGGCAAAAATGAAAACACTGGATATAACATATCATATGCCTAAAGTAGAATCTTCCAATTCAGCTTTATACCAAACATATTTTCGCCATAATGGTTAGTTTCTGCCAAACGGTAATTTTCAATAAACGGTTATTTTCACACTAATGGTTATCTTTACACCCAATTCGAAAGATTATAGAAATACTAGGTGTAAAAAACAGTTTTTGTTTCAGGTAGGTTTTCAGATAATCTGTCTAAATTTAAGTCATGGTTGGTTAAGTTCAGTTACACCGCACCACACGCCCGTTTCTAATACTCTAAGGCGGCGGGCACCTGCAACAAACAATGTATTGCAAATATACGATTGCAACATTCAAAACAGCTAAAGATACGAGCACAAGTTACAATACAAATTACCCAAATTCGCAGCAATTACAACTACGTCATGATACACCGTTTGCAGCGCAAACAGAATGCCTGCATAAAAAACTGCGTTTAACCGCAACGTACGCATACAACATAAACTACCACAAATACGTAAGAAAGTATATACATATTGCGTTGCGAGTTTCAAGATTATCGGCATAGAACATATAAAAAATGTATACTTAAGACCTATTTCTTTCTTTTGAAGCACAATGAAAAGCATACCACCGCTGCAAATACGTACATAAGATATTTCTGGTGAAGTCAAAAAAGCACACTGACGTGAAATCTAAAATCCAAGCCAACAATTAATTTTAAAGCAGTAAACATATTATATTTTTGCACGACTCAAATACTACAAACAGTGCGTAAATATATCCTATATCTGGTTAACATCCGTCTAAGGTTCCGCTAAAAAATTTACTATCCGGCTAACGATTGCAACATTCAAAACAGCTTAAGATACCAGCACAAGTTACAACAATACAAATTCCCCAAATTCGCAGTAATTACAACTACGTCATGATGCACCGTTTACAGCGCAAACAGAATGTCAGCATAAAAAACTGCGTTTAACCGCAACGTACGCATACAACATAAACTAAACTACCACAAATACGCAACAAAGTATATACATATTGCGAGTTTCAAGATTACCGGTATAGAACATATAAAAAGTATACGTAAGACCCATTTCTTTCTTTTGCAGCACCAGGAAAAGCATACCACCGTTGCAAATACGGACATAAAATTGTCGCGGAACCGTAAAATACACCAAGGATCGACCGGATATCCAGATCCGACACAATATCCGGAAAAAATCGGCATCCGTATCCGGTTCCGATATAAACCTACCGGATACCGGATATTTGCTGTTGTGGTGCCGAATATCATAAAGCTGCTTTTTACATGAGGAAATAGTAAAAATCTGCTTTTACATGATGAAATATATACTGGATATTTTACTGCAATTGCATTCCTGGTGAAGTTAAAAAATACACTGACGTGAAATCTAAAATCCAAGCCAACAATTAATTTTAAAGCAGTAAACATATTATATTTTTGCACGACTCAAATACTACCAACAGTGCGTAAATATATCTTATATCCAGTTAACATCCGTATCCGGTTCCGCTAAAAAATTTACTATCCGGCTAACGTTTGCAACATTCAAAACAGCTAAAGATACAAGCACAAGTTACAACAAAACAAATTACCCAAATTCGCAGTAATTACAACTACGTCATGATACACCGTTTACAGGGGAAACAGAATGAGAGCATAAAAAACTGCACTTAACCGCAATGTACGCATACAACATAAACTACCACAAATACGCAACAAAGTATATACATATTGCGAGTTTAAAAATTACCGACATAGAACATATAAAAAATGTATGCGTAAGACCCATTTCTTTCTTTTGCAGCACCAGGAAAAGCATACCACCGTTGCAAATAGGTACATAAAACTTGCGCGGAACCGTAAAATACACCAAGCATTGACCGGATATTCAGATCCGGCAGAATATCCGGAAAAATTCGGCATCCGTATCCGGTTAGATAATAACCTACCGGATACCGGATATTTGCTGTTGTGGTGCCGAATATCATAAAGCTGCTTTTTACATGAGGAAATAGTAAAAATCTGTGTTTACATGATGAAATATATACTGGATATTTTACTGCGATTGCATTTCTGGCAAAGTCAAACTGACGTGAAATCTAAAATCCAAGCCAACAATTAATTTTAAAGCAGTAAACATATTATATTTTTGCACGACTCAAATACTATCAACAGTGCGTAAATATATATCCTATATCTGGTTAACATCTGTCTCTGGTTCCGGTAAAAAATTTACCATTCGGCTCCGGATCCTGTAAAATTAGTATCCAGTCGATCCCTGGCATACACTTCAACAAATAGCAAACGAACAATATACTGCGAACTCACGTTTACAGGTGTAAACGGATAAATATAAATACCAACACAAGCATTTCCCTAATAAGTTTTCGTAATCAACAATTTTAAACCTATAACCCGATACACTGTAAACTCTATCTACGCCAGCACGAGCTTATATGGCACAAAGAATATCTACATAAAAATTACTGCTTCCTTTTGTAGAACCATGAAAAACGCTTCACCGAAGCAAATACAAAAAACTGCACAGAAAATAAGGCACTGAGATATATACTATGACATTTTAAACTTCACGCAAAGCACAACAAAATAACATGACACATTAGTTATAAAGCTCCAGAATAAAACTAGTCATTTTGGTCATATGTAGATCGCAGATACTCAGCCAGAGTCCGTTTACAACACTCCCTAGGGCATATACAGTATTTTGCCCAACTGACGTTATTGTTAACAAAATAATTCGCGCCGTAGTCCCAGACAATTTCTTCGCCGGGTTCAATGTTCCGGAAAGCACGCAAAACCCCAATTTGTAACGCTCGTTTACCCTGCGAGTTCTGTCCAACTTCATGCTCAACGTCGTTTACATCATCACCAAGCATTACCGAAACCTTGCGCAGCCCTGCGTTCGCGTGATTTGTTTTGCAATAGTTTGCATACCGCGCCCAAACGTTTTTTGCAGTTGATAGGTCAATAACGATATCTTTATTCATAAATGCGTCTTTGAACTGCATTGAGTAATCAGACAACTGTCGCACCCTGTCGTGTTCGCCACGTGCTAGGAGTTCTGAAACCAAATCATTGTAAGCTGATAAATGCATTCTGCAGTTGTGTCCATGATAATCACATATAATCAATCCATGTTTTATTGCCATCGTTGCTACAAGTCCATATCCCCGGCCCTCGAAAGGCTTTATGGAAAGCCATGAATAACTTTGATTCTTCACGTAACCATAATCAAAGTTACGATCTTCAACACCCCCGCCCGTTTTCAACGACGAAATAACACAAATTTTCTTTCTTTTAGAAGTAAAGCTGTAGTCTGAAGTATCAGGAGACGAATATTCGTCCAACGCCCACGAATTATCACTGTCAGAAGTCAAATGTTTTGGTGCCGGTTTTCGATCCCTCAACGCATACATACAGGTACTGTTGGCAGATGATACAGTTTCAGTGATATCCGGTGACGGCTGGGCAAGCGATGCGGCTGATAACGGAGTAGAGTTGCTAAAACCAACTGCAGCCGTCACAATATCTGAAACAAGATTCACAACTTGTTCGCAAGCATCTGGAGCATATGATTGATCAGTTGATGCTGTTGCCGAGACGGTTACGGCGTTTGAATCCGGCTGCGGCTCACAAAGCTGCACGTTTGGTTCACAAACAACAGTCGCTGTAGATAATGCTGCGACGTCACAATTTTGTTGCTCACAATTGTTTTTATTGGCCCTTGCAACTGACTTATAAACCAAACACGGATCAATTCGGTAGGGACACAAATACGTTTTAATATGTTTATTCAAAGTGCCGATCACAATTGCGCGTTTTCTGGCAGGTGTATGATGGTTAAGCTGGTTAAACAAACTAATGCACAAATCCTCCAACTCGTTGATACGATATTGCCGGAGCACTACCCTTTTGAAGTAATTACAGACCTTATTTAACAGAACAGTGGACATATCGAATTCTGTCATTAAACTGCTTTGGCGAATAATGTCGTGGTTCAAATGGTAGTTTGAGTGTAAAACAGGAAAAACTTGCTTAATTCTGAGCTTTAAAGCGTCCGATAAAACAGCAATGTTTTCAAAATTGCTGATATTTTCTTGATCTCGTGGTTCATTGCGTCCCGAAAGTTCGCTCTGTTGGTTTTCAGGTTCAACAACATGATTTGGTGTTGATTCAATTGCTGAATTCCGGGTGTCTGTTCCACCAATTTTACGGTTACAAACGCCACCCATCGCAAAAACTGAAGACAACTCTTCGTAGTCACGAAGATTGCGTCGACCAGTGGGTCTCGCATACACAGTGGAGTGGATGGTACCGGAATGATTCATGTACCGGCAAACACGATCATTTGGAACAGCGGAGTCAAGAGTGCTAAGTGAGGCTACAGCCCGACGAACATCATAGCCGCCAATCGATTCGACAAGATCAGTGTATTGTTTGTTAAAACGCGAAAGCATACGGCTAGGGTTTCCAATTCTATGCCCATTTTTTGTTACTAAAAACGTGTTCGTCGTATCTTGCTCCATGGGATGTTTCTGTTTTTCATATGACACGGCGGCTGGTGTCCGAGAGCGTATTTTTTCATAAAGCTCCAAGATTTCAAACTGCTGAACAGGCAAAGTAAATTGCATTGCTCCTGTTTTGCCAGCGTTTTTTCCTTCCTGAACTCGAATATTGACACATTCTTCACCATCATTAAGCTTTGAACGCGGAGCAGCCTTTGCTTTCATGTATTCATGTACCGTCATAAGTGTAGCCGCCTGCGAACGAGTGGCGTGAGCCCGAGTCAAAAGGGCTGTTATAAAGCAGTTCAAAAATTCACGGGCTTTATCAATTTGGTTAATTGAACAACTGTCCAAATCCAACGAACGTATACTATTCAATTTTTCATAAACTGCCGCTGTGTTCAATGACTCAATAGCTTTGCGAAGCACTTCAGCTGGGTCGTACTGTTCATCGAGCTGCTTCGTCAGCTTTTCTCTTCGGTCCTTCGTCATTTTCAGGTGAGCGTCCGAACTTTCACTGGCTAACGTATCTATTATGGCTTCCAACCCAAGTCTCTCGTGAACAGTAGCACCAACTTCCCCGTCGCGTTTCAGAAACAACGCAAACGTTTTCACGCCCTGCAACAACGACAGTTCGGAATGCCCAGTGTACGCCTCTTTAAAAACCCTGTTTGCTTGACAAATATACGGACGCAACTCACAAAGGTGCGAACATGTCATTTGCGAAGGTAAAGTTTTAGTCTCGTGTGCTTTCAGCACAGAAGCAACAGCTAAAACTCTAACTGTACCGCAAACAAACTGGCGTAACCTCTTCGAAGTTTTACCATCAACAACGCGTTTTTCATAATATCGTTTCAACAACGGACACTTTTCAATATTGTAGCGCAACGATCGCGTACCATACTGAAGTAAAGCTTTAGTCTGCGTCGAATCCCCTGCTTTGTACGCTTTATGTTTCGGCACAATCAAGAATTCAGACCACTCTATATCTATTTCTCTTGGCTTCGGAATGCCAAGTTTTTCGCAAACATTAAAAAACCCGAGAAGATGAGCATAGCGAGGATTCGCACGTAGAATATTGTCAAGCTGCTTCTCTGTCCAGTTAGGCTCCCCACGATCCCGAAGGACCCTCTGCTCAGATTGATACAGGGCTACTTGCCGAGGCTTACGCGGCGATTTCCTCAGCGGTGAAGAGCATGAATCGGAAGTCTCACTACTTGCAGAATCATGGTACGACTCACCACTTTTACTATCATCACTAATAGTGCTTTTTCTAGGACTGTTCGACACTGCGAGTTTTCGACCACGTACTGGCTGAAACCGAAGTGAACGCGCATATTGAGGCGGATTACTGCATGTGGTGTCAGAAGCAGATGAGATCTCGTTAGACGACTGAATGTTCCTTGATGATGTAGCTAAGCTACAGCTGATTGTAGCTGCCGCATTGAAAGTATCTAATGCTGCGCCGGAAGAAGCTACGCTCGTACTGGAAGTAGCTACTCTCAATCTGGGTAAAGCTACGCTGACACAGGATACAGCTACACTATCGTTGGATGCATAGGCACTGGATGTCGTTAAACTGTTACTAGGTGTAGCTAAGCTACCGGCGGCGACAGATGCGCAGGCACTGGATGTGGGTAAGGCAGCACTGGATCTATCTAACTCATCGACCGTTTTGTTCAAATCATCACCAGCGCCAGTTGACGGTTGAATAGCAACACATAAATGTTGCAAAACCGATTTCATGGCATCAAACGCTACATGGTGGTTTTCGCCAAATTTGGTGGATAACTGAACAATGTCTTGTTCTTTCACAACGGTACAATTCGACAACGTTCGCCACAACAAATCCTTAGACTGTTCGAGGGCTTGGTCCTGAAAAGTCCGCCACATGTTAGTTATGGCGCCACCGTTTGGTTCTTGGATGTCCAGATTTCGACGAAATTTGCAGTACATCGATTTTTCCCGGTGCAACGATAGTATGTCGAACAAATTGTGCTCTTTCACAAAGTCAATGTAGTGATTTGTAGCAATGTGTTGAGTTATGCGGTTGTTTACGGCAAAGCAACCATCGAACGGGCACTTGTGTAGATATCTCCGCGCCTGAAATTAATAATATAACGATTTATTGCTCGTATATTTTTTGCACTACACGGAAAATCGTTGGGGTGAAACCAACCGATGGGGTGAAACCAACCGTTGGGGTGAAACCGACCGATGGGGTGAAACCAACCGTTGGGGTGAAACCAATTGTTGGAGTGAAACCAACCATTAGGGTGAAACCAACCATTAGCGGAAACCAGCCGTTGGGGTGAAACCAACCCTTGGGGTGAAACCAACCGTTGGGGTAAAATCGACCGTTGGGGTGAAACCATCCGTTGAGGTAAACCAACCGGTGGAGTGAAACCAACCGTTGGGGTGAAACCAACCGTTGGGGTGAAACAACCGTTGGCGTGAATCCAACCGTTGGGGTGAAACCAACCGTTGGGGTGAAACCAACCGATGGGGTGAAACCAACAGTTGGGGGAAACCAACCGTTGGGGTGAAACAAACCGTTGGGGTGAAACCAATCGATGAAGTGAAACCAACCGTTGGGGTGAAACCGACCGATGGGGTGAAACCAACCGTTGGGGTGAAACCAACCATTAGGGTGAAACCAACTATTAGGGGAAACAACCGTTGAGGTGAAACCAACCGTTCTGTTGAAACAAACCGTTGGGGTGAAACCAACCGTTGGGGTGAAACCAACCGTTGGGAGGAAACCAACCGTTGGGGTGAAACCAACCGTTGGGAGGAAACCAACCGTTGGCAGGAAACCAACCGTTAGATGAAACCAACCGTGTGGGTAAAATCGACCGTTGGGGTAAAACCATCCGTTGAGGTAAACCAACCGGTGGAGTGAAACCAAACGTTGGGGTGAAATAAACCGTTGAAGTGAAACCAACCGTTGGGGTGAAACTAAGCATTGTTGTGAAACCAACCGTTGGGGTGAAACCAACCGTTGGGGTGAAACCAACCGTTGGCGTGAATCCAACCGTTGGGGTGAAACCGACCGATGGGGTGAAACCAACCGTTGGGGTGAAACCAATTGTTGGAGTGAAACCAACCATTAGGGTGAAACCAACCATTAGCGGAAACCAGCCGTTGGGGTGAAACCAACCCTTGGGGTGAAACCAACCGTTGGGGTAAAATCGACCGTTGGGGTGAAACCATCCGTTGAGGTAAACCAACCGGTGTAGTGAAACCAACCGTTGGGGTGAATCTAAGCATTGGGGTGAAACCAACCGTTGGGGTGAAACAACCGTTGGCGTGAATCCAACCGTTGGGGTGAAACCAACCGATGGGGTGAAACCAACCGTTGGGGTGAAACAAACCGTTGGGGTGAAACCAATCGATGAAGTGAAACCAACCGTTGGGGTGAAACCGACCGATGGGGTGAAACCAACCGTTGGGGTGAAACCAACCATTAGGGTGAAACCAACTATTAGGGGAAACAACCGTTGGGGTGAAACCAACCGTTCGGGTGAAACAAACCGTTGGGGTGAAACCAACCGTTGGGGTGAAACCAACCGTTGGGGTGAAACCAACCGTTGGGAGGAAACCAACCGTTGGGGTGAAACCAACCGTTGGGAGGAAACCAACCGTTGGCAGGAAACCAACCGTTAGATGAAACCAACCGTGTGGGTAAAATCGACCGTTGGGGTAAAACCATCCGTTGAGGTAAACCAACCGGTGGAGTGAAACCAAACGTTGGGGTGAAATCAACCGTTGAAGTGAAAGCAACCGTTGGGGTGAAACTAAGCATTGTTGTGAAACCAACCGTTGGGGTGAAACCAACCGTTGGCGTGAATCCATCCGTTGAGGTAAACCAACCGGTGGAGTGAAACCAAACGTTGGGGTGAAATAAACCGTTGAAGTGAAACCAACCGTTGGGGTGAAACTAAGCATTGTTGTGAAACCAACCGTTGGGGTGAAACCAACCGTTGGGGTGAAACCAACCGTTGGCGTGAATCCAACCGTTGGGGTGAAACCGACCGATGGGGTGAAACCAACCGTTGGGGTGAAACCAATTGTTGGAGTGAAACCAACCATTAGGGTGAAACCAACCATTAGCGGAAACCAGCCGTTGGGGTGAAACCAACCCTTGGGGTGAAACCAACCGTTGGGGTAAAATCGACCGTTGGGGTGAAACCATCCGTTGAGGTAAACCAACCGGTGTAGTGAAACCAACCGTTGGGGTGAATCTAAGCATTGGGGTGAAACCAACCGTTGGGGTGAAACAACCGTTGGCGTGAATCCAACCGTTGGGGTGAAACCAACCGATGGGGTGAAACCAACCGTTGGGGTGAAACAAACCGTTGGGGTGAAACCAATCGATGAAGTGAAACCAACCGTTGGGGTGAAACCGACCGATGGGGTGAAACCAACCGTTGGGGTGAAACCAACCATTAGGGTGAAACCAACTATTAGGGGAAACAACCGTTGGGGTGAAACCAACCGTTCGGGTGAAACAAACCGTTGGGGTGAAACCAACCGTTGGGGTGAAACCAACCGTTGGGGTGAAACCAACCGTTGGGAGGAAACCAACCGTTGGGGTGAAACCAACCGTTGGGAGGAAACCAACCGTTGGCAGGAAACCAACCGTTAGATGAAACCAACCGTGTGGGTAAAATCGACCGTTGGGGTAAAACCATCCGTTGAGGTAAACCAACCGGTGGAGTGAAACCAAACGTTGGGGTGAAATCAACCGTTGGGGTGAAACCAACCGTTGGCGTGAATCCAACCGTTGGGGTGAAACCGACCGATGGGGTGAAACCAACCGTTGGGGTGAAACCAATTGTTGGAGTGAAACCAACCATTAGGGTGAAACCAACCATTAGCGGAAACCAGCCGTTGGGGTGAAACCAACCCTTGGGGTGAAACCAACCGTTGGGGTAAAATCGACCGTTGGGGTGAAACCATCCGTTGAGGTAAACCAACCGGTGTAGTGAAACCAACCGTTGGGGTGAATCTAAGCATTGGGGTGAAACCAACCGTTGGGGTGAAACAACCGTTGGCGTGAATCCAACCGTTGGGGTGAAACCAACCGATGGGGTGAAACCAACCGTTGGGGTGAAACAAACCGTTGGGGTGAAACCAATCGATGAAGTGAAACCAACCGTTGGGGTGAAACCGACCGATGGGGTGAAACCAACCGTTGGGGTGAAACCAACCGTTCGGGTGAAACAAACCGTTGGGGTGAAACCAACCGTTGGGGTGAAACCAACCGTTGGGGTGAAACCAACCGTTGGGAGGAAACCAACCGTTGGGGTGAAACCAACCGTTGGGAGGAAACCAACCGTTGGCAGGAAACCAACCGTTAGATGAAACCAACCGTGTGGGTAAAATCGACCGTTGGGGTAAAACCATCCGTTGAGGTAAACCAACCGGTGGAGTGAAACCAAACGTTGGGGTGAAATCAACCGTTGAAGTGAAAGCAACCGTTGGGGTGAAACTAAGCATTGTTGTGAAACCAACCGTTGGGGTGAAACCAACCGTTGGCGTGAATCCAACCGTTGGGGTGAAACCAACCGATGGGGTGAAACCAACCGTTGGGGGAAACCAACCGTTGGGGTGAAACAAACCGTTGGGGTGAAACAAACCGTTGGGGTGAAACCAATCGGTGAAGTGAAACCAACCGTTGGGGTGAAACCGACCGATGGGGTGAAACCGACCGATGGGGTGAAACCAACCATTGGGGTGAAACCAATTGTTGGAGTGAAACCAACCATCAAAGGATTTGCCAAACGAGCGTGGCCTTCAGTAGTTACGGTCAAAAAACTCCTTACAGAAAGTGTACGAAATGTTCCATTTTCGTTCATCACTTTTTACCCGTTAGCTAAGCAATTTTATACGATTATAACTTTATAGGTACACTCCAACGGTTGGTTTCACCCCAACGGTTGGTTTCATCCCAACGGTTGGTTTCATCCCAACGGTTGGTCACAGATATTCCCGACGGATCAGGATATCAGTGTACAAAATTTAAACGAAATAGGTCTGATGTTACTTGAGTACCAACATGCAAACTAAACTGAAAATACGCACTTGAGAAGCGCGAACCATATATATATGAACACTATCGTGTTCATATGATTTGAAACTTTTATATTTAAATTTTCGTTTTCCGTTTCCATTATGTTTACACCCTGGTGATAATACTCAACCTAGTATATTTCGAATCAGACCGCACCCTGGCACTCATTATTTGATGCGTACTTCTACTGTTTTTGGCATGACGAAGAACAATAAACAAATGATGATTGCAAATGCTGAATGATTATTGAGCAAATGACGTTGACCATTCGGTGACGATACTTGAACATTTGAGCGCGAATGTTTGAGTGAAGCACTTCGCAAAGTTGTTCTAAAACAGGCTGGACAGAATTGCAGAAATTGTTACTAAAAAGATTAATTAAAATAAACCATTTACAAACTATTACGTAGGCAAAGAATTAACTCTAAACACAGCAAACAATCACATTTCAGCAAACGTCTTGAGAATAATTACTAGACAAGGCTAAAATGGTAAATGGGTAAATGAGCGGTACCTGTTTCACTTCCTCACTATAGCTGCAGCCCATGGAGGGGCAAGACCAGGGTGCAACTGGATATTAATTTACCGAATACCTGAACAGGATACGAATATTGAATTTTTATCGGAGCAGGAATCGGATACCGGACATGGTTTACACCAAAATTTTATTTTTTCGCTGTATTTTAGCGTGCTCAAGGAGCGTGTCCAAGATTTTGCCATAAAATACATAATTGTTGCTAATAAAATGAAATTATTTAGGAACCTGATTTCCGGTCCCACCCTGGGTGAGACTTAGTGACTCTTACATGTAACATATTAACCAGAACATAAACTGGTTGATCAGAATTGACAAGGGTAGTGACAAGCCAAAATGTGATGTAACTGAGCTCCATTCCGATGCGTAGACCATAGATAATAAACAAGCCGACTGGCCTTCTGAAATTAAGAACTAAAGAAACAAATATGGATTTCGTTCATTTCGTCTATACTCCTGAATTTTAAGCGCCCACATGTATTATGCAAAATAACAAACGTTATGTGAAAACTTTAAAACTATAATGCGAAAAATAACTGGGTGAAGGTGTTGAATAAATATAACCCAAGTAAAGCAAACCGTTCGATTTTTTTATTCGATTCAAAATTACAAAGGTAAATTTCAGAGTACAACGGAATTCCTGTTCCGGCCGGAATTCCTGCAAAAATTCAAGTACTGTTCCTGTTCCTGCATACAAAGATGTAGAAACCGAACTTTTTACGGTTTTGTGGTTAATTATTCATAGTCATTTAAATACTGGAATCTTTGTCTTTAAAAATTTGTTAATCCGAAATGAGTGTATTTGCACTTTATTGCACAATTTTGTTAACTAGCTGTCTCCGATGTGTTTTCGCAAAATTGATGATGAAACAGCTGAAAATTTACTATAACAATTTTTTGGCAAGTATTCTATGAAGTCCAACAGTACTGCAAAAAGATTCAATTCCTGTTCCTGTTCGGGTTAAATTTAGTTCCTGTTGGAACCCTAGTAAATCTTCAACATTTTGCAGTTTGATTCAACACAAAACCAGAACAAAAGGTGTGAACAAAAAGTAAATAATCGTAGCTTACTCAATGAACTTTGATACATAAGACGCAAGAAATTCACAGCTTTATCCGCACAACCTAAAAGCAAAGCCCGTATTCTCACCAATATAGTTTGAATAAATTTTAGAGCTGGTCTATTAATCCTCAATTACAATCATCCCCACATCTGTTCCGCCTACAATTTTGCTAATCTGTTTTTTATAATAATTTGGCCAGATTGTTTTAAACGTCACAAAGCGACCACAGATGCTGCTGCAAGCTAAAGACGCCATTCAGTGTGCATTCATTATGAGCTGGGTACAACCGGAGGTTTGCCTCCGGCTCTGGCAGAAAATCGGCCTCCGGCTCCGGTAGAATTTTTGCCGGAGGTTCCGGCAATTTCGGTGGTAAAATTTTGCATAATTTTCCTAAATTTATCTGTTTAGCGCGTTTCGATTGACTTTTGTCACAATTTTTATGAAAGAATTGCCGAAATTTGGCAGAAAATGAGCATGAAACCAGACAACTTAACATTTTGCAGATATTGGCTAAAATTAACTAATTAACCATCATTTCTACTACTTAATTTCACCTCACCTCCGGCTCCGGCAAGTTTCGTTGACCTCCGGCTCCGGCAAGTTTCGTTGACCTCCGGCTCCGGCAAGTTTCGTTGACCTCCGGCTCCGGCAAGTTCCGTTGACCTCCGGCTCCGGCAAGTTTCGTTGACCTCCGGCTCCGGCATGTTTCGTTGACCTCCGGCTCCGGCAAGTTTCGTTGACCTCCGGCTCCGGCAAGTTTCGTTGACCTCCGGCTCCGGCAAGTTTCGTTAAACCTCCGGCTCCGGCAAGTTTCGTTGACCTCCGGCTCCGGCAAGTTTCGTTAAACCTCCGGCTCCGGCAAGTTTCGTTTATCTCCGGCTCCGGCTTTGGTATTTTTCACCTGCGGTTGCACCCTGATTAGGAGCGAACGTGAAATAATTTGAGTCAACAGTCCAGCGGTGTATCAACAAACATAAAAATGTATTAAAATTAAATAAACCACAAATTTGGGTATAAGATTGTAAATAGAAATTTTAATATTTGTAATGTTAAGTTTGCTCTCAATTTCGGCAATTCTTTTGGCGACAACACTTTGACCAATACAAATACATATCGATCAAAACCTCAAGTGACGTGGAAAATAGCCAGCATTATAGCAATCATAAATAAAGGACTTCACAAACCTGAACCAGTGATAAAAATTGCGATTGCTTGCATAAGCCTTGTGACATCCAGTTAGGCGCAGCAAGAAGTTCGTATAACGGCGAGAAGTTTTGGCCGATAATACTTAGTCTAAAAACAATACTTAAATATGAATAAATAATTAGGATATTTGTGTTAGTTTCGATTCAATTTTACTCACATTTCTGTCCAGCGAGTCGTTTATGCACACACTAAATGATAATTTTTCTCTAACCACTTGATAAATTATTTTCTATTTCATCTCAGATTTATCTCGAACGAGGAATTAAACCAGGCAGCATGAGCAAAAGACGTTTACCATTATCGCTCAATTATACCGGCTTCTCCACAGCTTGAAAATTTCCGCCGGGGGGCGTGTCCTGGGGGGCCCCCAGGAGTTTCCTGGGGGGCAGCTGATTTTGCTGCGGGGCAGGCTTAAAATTTTGCAAACCGACTTTTTGGACCATTTTTTCATTCTAGACCGTGTTTCCAACTCAACGTAAGATCACTCATCGCTAAACATGACAAAAATTTCTCGCAAACGCTAATAACAATAATTTTAACTAATATTACGTATATACTGACAACTTAACCAGAAGTTGAAAGAAGCACAATTATATAAAATATAGATAATCTATAATTGAAACTGTGATTAATATATATTTTATATATTAGTCACAGCTTCAATTTATCATAAGGCTCAGGCGGGTTGAACTTGCTGCTGCAAGGTACTTTCGAATGCTGTCTGCCCTGAAACGGTCTTTATATAAATGTGCTTTTTCAGTTCATTATTGAATTGTATTAGTTACTACAGATATTTGTAACGCTATTAAAAATTATGAGTACTCGGCGTAATATAAAATCATATTTTGCCGAATGTCCGCCTCAAAAGAAGTCCAGGTCTTTTTCCATTTTTCCGGAAAAAAATGAAAAAATTCTTTTATTTTCCGGTATTTTTTCCAGAAAAAACAACCCTGATGCACACAGCTTCCAATTTATTTACTTACCGCATACTACACATGTAGAAGAAGAGGTTAAAACAGCAGACATTAAACGGCACAACTTCTAACTGTATCATTTTACAGCCTTTATAATTACATAAGCTGTGAACTTACTTGCGAAGATTCTTTTCCAGATTCTGCTCAAAAAATGTACTTCAACTGGTTTCCAGTCCAGTCGTGCGCCAGGTACAATTGCTTAAGGACGATTTTCCAAAACTAAAGATTAAAACAATTATTTAAAGCCTCAATTCATCGAAGAAAATCCTATCCCACGCATTCATTTCAAACTTTAAAATTTTCCAGTCCGGATTTGTAATATATCAGTAGGGTTTGTGCCGATTAATTGGCATCGGCATCGGTAATAATCGGCACTTTTCGTGAGTATCGGTGTCGGCACTGCAAAAAAATTGCCGATTCTTTGCCGATACTTTTTACACATATAACAGTCAGCTGGAATGCTATCAGTTTCATTTCTGGGCGCATATATGTGTATCTGGTCAGGAAAACTGTTATATCTTTTGCGTTTGTATTTGAAAAAATTAATTGAAATTAACCGCTCTTATAAATTTTTAATCGTTATGATGTTTAGGGTTTTAGTTTTCATAAATAATGTAACGTAGTATCCTATGTTTATTAAGCATGGTGTACTAAAGTTAGAATCGGCATCGGTTCGGCGTCAGCAAGATTTCGAAATAAGAATCGGCATCGGTATAGGCATCGGCAAAAATTTTGGTATTGGAACATCAGTATATATCAGGAATGTACCGATTAATCGACATCGGCAATAATTGGAAAACTGTTATATCTTTTGCGTTTGTATTTGAAAAAATTAATTGAAATTAACCGCTCTTATAAATTTTTAATCGTTATGATGTTTAGGGTTTTAGTTTTCATAAATAATGTAACGTAGTATCCTATGTTTATTAAGCATGGTGTACTAAAGTTAGAATCGGCATCGGTTCGGCGTCAGCAAGATTTCGAAATAAGAATCGGCATCGGTATAGGCATCGGCAAAAATTTTGGTATTGGAACATCAGTATATATCAGGAATCTACCGATTAATCGACATCGGCAATAATTGGAACTTTCCTTGAGTATCAGCATCGGTACTGTAAAAAATTGCCAATTCTTTAATGTGAAACAATGAAAGTATTCCAAAAAATTATTTACACAACAGCATTTCGGATATCTGACGGATATCCGGATACACGTTTCTTTTAGGATACACATATCCGGATACCCGGAGCTCAACAATAGCCTAGACCTTTTTTGCTAGGGGCAAAACGCAACGCAAGAAGTATGGAGAAACAGGGAGCGTTTGTCGATTCGGCATTAATTAAACGTTCCGGAATTAAAATGTTGACTGAATACTGACTTGAATAGCCTTGCGAAACATATTATTATACATATAAGCAATACATACCTACGTATTATTCAAAGACGACACCACGCGACAAGTTAAACTGGCACGCAATACCATTCACAATGTCGCACAAATCCACGCACAATGTCCAAATTTTGGCAGCTAAACACGCGTCTTGATCCTACTTTCTAAAAAGCAATGCAATACTGTACATAAAGGTGACCTAATCATAAAAATTATCACAGCGTTTCAAAAGGAACTATATATAGTTCGCCGGAAGCAATAACAGGATTTATGTAGTATAAATTTTCATTACCGAATTCTGTTTATCCTCTGTAATCAGGGTGTAAACCGATAGTGAAAATAAAGGAACCGGAAAACGGATATTGAAGTATGAAAGTTTCAATGATATTATATTTTTTGTTAGCACAATTTTTAGGTGTGTAAATATTCACCGGGTTTTGTAATATTTTAAAGAAAAATTTGCGGATGCAAAGAAATTTTTAAAATTTTAAACGAATTTCATAATTTTTATTTCATTTAGATCTATTATATATACAGCATACCCGTATAGTGCGTAAAAATTTGCGAGATATATTCGTGATTTACAACTAATTTTGAGCGTAAAAATAGCAGAATTTCCGTTATTGCCTACGGCTCCAGCTGAAAATGAACCTCCTTCTCAGGATAAAATTTGTTAAAAAATGTGTTGTTTAATGATCTTGATTGTTTCTTCAGGAAATCTTTGAAACTACGTAATATTGAAACGATAGGTTTGACAAAATTCTCATAACACTGCAAGGATACATTGATTTGATATATGCTAAAAATTCTAGTTTCTGAAATTTTGTAAAGAAATTAACGTACCAGGGTTCCACCGAATTCCGATTCTGGCTAAAATTCCGGCAAAATTTGACTTCCGAATCCGATTCCGGCTGACTGCTGTTTCTATACCGGAATTCGGATTTTTCGGTTATGAATTTTTAAGATAACTGAGTTTAGATTTTGCTTGTTTCGTTTTGTTTCGTTCATTTGCAATTACTCTGTTAGTGTTTTCTTGGTAAATATTCCGAGTTGTTACGTGTATTCTGTCAACTTTATAGACAATTTTTACTCAAACTATGAAAAGTAACGGAAACAGGCATATATACTGCAACAAAAGTTAAAAGTCATACACCTTTAACTTTTTAATAGAATTTGTATACACGTTAAATAGTATATATCGCACCGTGTTTAACAATAGCAACACGTATACATAGTACTAAATTACCACAAGACGTGAGAACCCCCTCGGGCTCGAGCGTCAAGCTCCTATAGCTCAGTGGTGATGGTATACGCCTCCCACTCCAGTCACCGGAGTTCGAATCCTAGCATTAAAGTAGGTCTCAGGGGAAATAGAAAATATTCATGTGAGAAAGGGATAAGCGAAAAATTTTCCGTTTACTATCTATAACCCCTTCTCACATTGAGTTGCCTGTAGGCCACTAAGCGCAGTGTATACACGTTAAATAGTATATATCGCACCGTGTTTAACAATAGCAACACGTATACATAGTACTAAATTACCACAAGACGTGAGAACCCCCTCGGGCTCGAGCGTCAAGCTCCTATAGCTCAGTGGTGATGGTATACGCCTCCCACTCCAGTCACCGGAGTTCGAATCCTAGCATTAAAGTAGGTCTCAGGGGAAATAGAAAATATTCATGTGAGAAAGGGATAAGCGAAAAATTTTCCGTAAAGACGCCATTCAGTGTGCATTCATTATGAGCTGGGTACAACCGGAGGTTTGCCTCCGGCTCTGGCAGAAAATCGGCCTCCGGCTCCGGTAGAATTTTTGCCGGAGGTTTCGGCAATTTCGGTGGTAAAATTTTGCATAATTTTCCTAAATTTATCTGTTTAGCGCGTTTCGATTGACTTTTGTCACAATTTTCATGAAAGAATTGCCGAAATTTGGCAGAAAATGAGCATGAAACCAGACAACTTAACATTTTGCAGGTATTGGCTAAAATTAACTAATTAACCATCATTTCTACTACTTAATTTCACCTCACCTCCGGCTCCGGCAAGTTTCGTTGACCTCCGGCTCCGGCAAGTTTCGTTGACCTCCGGCTCCGGCAAGTTTCGTTGACCTCCGGCTCCGGCAAGTTTCGTTGACCTCCGGCTCCGGCAAGTTTCGTTGACCTCCGGCTCCGGCAAGTTTCGTTGACCTCCGGCTCCGGCAAGTTTCGTTGACATCCGGCTCCGGCAAGTTTCGTTGACCTCCGGCTCCGGCAAGTTTCGTTAAACCTCCGGCTCCGGCAAGTTTCGTTGACCTCCGGCTCCGGCAAGTTTCGTTAAACCTCCGGCTCCGGCAAGTTTCGTTGATCTCCGGCTCCGGCTTTGGTATTTTTCACCTGCGGTTGCACCCTGATTAGGAGCGAACGTGAAATAATTTGAGTCAACAGTCCAGCGGTGTATCAACAAACATAAAAATGTATTAAAATTAAATAAACCACAAATTTGGGTATAAGATTGTAAATAGAAATTTTAATATTTGTAATGTTAAGTTTGCTCTCAATTTCGGCAATTCTTTTGGCGACAACACTTTGACCAATACAAATACATATCGATCAAAACCTCAAGTGACGTGGAAAATAGCCAGCATTATAGCAATCATAAATAAAGGACTTCACAAACCTGAACCAGTGATAAAAATTGCGATTGCTTGTATAAGCCTTGTGACATCCAGTTAGGCGCAGCAAGAAGTTCGTATAACGGCGAGAAGTTTTGGCCGATAATACTTAGTCTAAAAACAATACTTAAATATGAATAAATAATTAGGATATTTGTGTTAGTTTCGATTCAATTTTACTCACATTTCTGTCCAGCGAGTCGTTTATGCACACACTAAATGATAATTTTTCTCTAACCGCTTGATAAATTATTTTCTATTTCATCTCAGATTTATCTCGAACGAGGAATTAAACCAGGCAGCATGAGCAAAAGACGTTTACCATTATCGCTCAATTATACCGGCTTCTCCACAGCTTGAAAATTTCCGCCGGGGGGCGTGTCCTGGGGGGCAGCTGATTTTGCTGCGGGGCAGGCTTAAAATTTTGCAAACCGACTTTTTGGACCATTTTTTCATTCTAGACCGTGTTTCCAACTCAACGTAAGATCACTCATCGCTCAACATGACAAAAATTTCTCGCAAACGCTAATAACAATAATTTTAACTAATATTACGTATATACTGACAACTTAACCAGAAGTTGAAAGAAGCACAATTATATAAAATATAGATAATCTATAATTGAAACTGTGATTAATATATATTTTATATATTAGTCACAGCTTCAATTTATCATAAGGCTCAGGCGGGTTAAACTTGCTGCTGCAAGGTACTTTCGAATGCTGTCTGCCCTGAAACGGTCTTTATATAAATGTGCTTTTTCAGTTCATTATTGAATTGTATTAGTTACTGCGGATATTTGTAACGCTATTAAAAATTATGAGTACTCGGCGTAATATAAAATCATATTTTGCCGAATGTCCGCCTCAAAAGAAGTCCAGGTCTTTACGTTTTAACATTGAAAATTTTTGACCTAGAAAAGTCCTGGGGGCCCCCAGCAAAAAAATTTGCTGGGGGGCATTTTGCTGGGGGGCGGCCGAAAAGTCGCCGGGGAGCCTTTCCTGGGGGCGGCAAAATTTTCGCCGGGGGGAAAATGAAAATTTCGAAAAGTGCTGGGCCCGCACGCCCGCCCGCTGTAGAGAAGCCAGTTATATGGAATTGACTGCGCTTTGAGTAACATAATAACGCACACCAGGGTTGTTGGCCAGAAAAAAATTACCGAAAAAAATGGGTTTTTTCCATTTCTTTCCATTTTTTCCGAGGGGGGTGGAAAAAATGGAAAATATTTAACGATTTATAAATATAATTTGCAACTAACTATGATATAAAATAACGTTTTTAGATGACATGTAACTAATTTACATGTAGCCCATGAACAGTGACCGTGTGTATATGTCCTCCGGGACGCATTATTTGGCCGAAAACAGCGAAAATTGCAGCATATAAATATATAAAGGGATTTTTCAGAATTAAAATTTTTCCACGAGATTCAATGCAAAACTACATATGCATCTTGTTCGGTTCACACGTCAGGTTTCGCCGACAGTATGGCCAAAGTTAGAGCGCTCAAAATTGAAAGCTTGTTTTTAATGCCGTACGATTTAACACAAGAATACGTCTAGGTTCAACCTCACTTTACTCGCAAGGTTGCCGCAATTGGCAGACTTCATGTCACAAAAAACCCAAAAGTGTCTTGGGATTTCACATATACTTACAAAACACAAGTGTGACTTGTTTAGCTCGCTCCACTCATGAGTTTCTGATGTTCGGATGACCTCCGATTATTCCACGCCAAAAGTTAAATTTTCAAAAATTCGAATTCTAAGGTAATAAATTCCTCCATTGGACTCAAATTTTTTTGTCGAAAAATTATACAAATTATATACATTTTGACACAGGTTGCGGAGCTAAGACGAATATTGCTAAATGTTTTCCAATCAGATGTCTGGCGAACGAGTCAGTGATATATAATTTGTCCAACTTATGGAAAACAATTTTGGGGTCCCAAGGGGCTGAACTTGTGGCCTTAAAACCGAATTTTTCAGAAATTCAGATTTGGGCGTGGAATGATCACGGGGATGTGATCAGAAGCTCAAACATGCAAAAAGTTTCAAAATGCAAGCATTTTTGAGCAAACTCAAGCTACGGTTATGATAATTGATCACTCAGACAAAGAATAAATTTTTTCCATTTTTCCGGAAAAAAATGAAAAAATTCTTTTATTTTCCGGTATTTTTTCCAGAAAAAACAACCCTGATGCACACAGCTTCCAATTTATTTACTTACCGCATACTACACACGTAGAAGAAGAGGTTAAAACAGCAGACATTAAACGGCACAACTTCTAACTGTATCATTTTACAGCCTTTATAATTACATAAGCTGTGAACTTACTTGCGAAGATTCTTTTCCAGATTCTGCTCAAAAAATGTACTTCAACTGGTTTCCAGTCCAGTCGTGCGCCAGGTACAATTGCTTAAGGACTATTTTCCAAAACTAAAGATTAAAACAATTATTTAAAGCCTCAATTCATCGAAGAAAATCCTATCCCACGCATTCATTTCAAACTTTAAAATTTTCCAGTCCGGATTTGTAATATATCAGTAGGGTTTGTGCCGATTAATTGGCATCGGCATCGGTAATAATCGGCACTTTTCGTGAGTATCGGCGTCGGCACTGCAAAAAAATTGCCGATTCTTTGCCGATACTTTTTACACATATAACAGTCAGCTGGAATGCTATCAGTTTCATTTCTGGGCGCATATATGTGTATCTGGTCAGGAAAACTGTTATATCTTTTGCGTTTGTATTTGAAAAAATTAATTGAAATTAACCGCTCTTATAAATTTTTAATCGTTATGATGTTTAGGGTTTTAGTTTTCATAAATAATGTAACGTAGTATCCTATGTTTATTAAGCATGGTGTACTAAAGTTAGAATCGGCATCGGTTCGGCGTCAGCAAGATTTCGAAATAAGAATCGGCATCGGTATAGGCATCGGCAAAAATTTTGGTATTGGAACATCAGTATATATCAGGAATCTACCGATTAATCGACATCGGCAATAATTGGAACTTTCCTTGAGTATCAGCATCGGTACTGTAAAAAATTGCCAATTCTTTAATGTGAAACAATGAAAGTATTCCAAAAAATTATTTACACAACAGCATTTCGGATATCTGACGGATATCCGGATACACGTTTCTTTTAGGATACACATATCCGGATACCCGGAGCTCAACAATAGCCTAGACCTTTTTTGCTAGGGGCAAAACGCAACGCAAGAAGTATGGAGAAACAGGGAGTGTTTGTCGATTCGGCATTAATTAAACGTTCCGGAATTAAAATGTTGACTGAATACTGACTTGAATAGCCTTGCGAAACATATTATTATACATATAAGCAATACATACCTACGTATTATTCAAAGACGACACCACGCGACAAGTTAAACTGGCACGCAATACCATTCACAATGTCACTCAAATCCACGCACAATGTCCAAATTTTGGCAGCTAAACACGCGTCTTGATCCTACTTTCTAAAAAGCAATGCAATACTGTACATAAACGTGACCTAATCATAAAAATTATCACAGCGTTTCAAAAGGAACTATATATAGTTCGCCGGAAGCAATAACAGGATTTATGTAGTATAAATTTTCATTACCGAATTCTGTTTATCCTCTGTAATCAGGGTGTAAACCGATAGTGAAAATAAAGGAACCGGAAAACGGATATTGAAGTATGAAAGTTTCAATGATATTATATTTTTTGTTAGCACAATTTTTAGGTGTGTAAATATTCACCGGGTTTTGTAATATTTTAAAGAAAAATTTGCGGATGCAAAGAAATTTTTAAAATTTTAAACGAATTTCATAATTTTTATTTCATTTAGATCTATTATATATACAGCATACCCGTATAGTGCGTAAAAATTTGCGAGATATATTCGTGATTTACAACTAATTTTGAGCGTAAAAATAGCAGAATTTCCGTTATTGCCTACGGCTCCAGCTGAAAATGAACCTCCTTCTCAGGATAAAATTTGTTAAAAAATGTGTTGTTTAATGATCTTGATTGTTTCTTCAGGAAATCTTTGAAACTACGTAATATTGAAACGATAGGTTTGACAAAATTCTCATAACACTGCAAGGATACATTGATTTGATATATGCTAAAAATTCTAGTTTCTGAAATTTTGTAAAGAAATTAACGTACCAGGGTTCCATCGAATTCCGATTCTGGCTAAAATTCCGGCAAAATTTGACTTCCGAATCCGATTCCGGCTGACTGCTGTTTCTATACCGGAATTCGGATTTTTCGGTTATGAATTTTTAAGATAACTGAGTTTAGATTTTGCTTGTTTCGTTTTGTTTCGTTCATTTGCAATTACTCTGTTAGTGTTTTCTTGGTAAATATTCCGAGTTGTTACGTGTATTCTGTCAACTTTATAGACAATTTTTACTCAAACTATGAAAAGTAACGGAAACAGGCATATATACTGCAACAAAAGTTAAAAGTCATACACCTTTAACTTTTTAATAGAATTACTAAAACATCATCATACTTGTGAACCCAAGGCCTGCAGTTGAAAACGTTAATAGCTATTTTAAAATATAAATGGCGGAATGATGCAACCTACACGCATAATATATATTGCAATTAAGTCATTTATTATTTTAAAAGATTACCTGAGGCCAAAGATTCAGAGTGCGGACGCCGCACAAACCGGTATTTTAAAACTGTATATCTGTGATAATACACTGCAATCATGAGTATACGAATAGAATATAACCACGAATATCTTTATGCATGTATGTACGTGTTTCGACATACTACAGGATCCCTGCCGTTAACTCTCAAAAGTTAATTCTGTCAGTAAAGGTAGGATCGCATGAAAACATCAAACCTTTTGATACAGAGTAGTAAAAATATGCAGGAGGGATCCAGCTCGTGACGTACCTGCCGCCATGCGGGCATCGTACCACTACGCGACGCTGTCCACTTATTTAACTAATTTTTAATGTCGACTATATGTATATTGCATGGGCAATCATATCACATGCTTACATTCAAAAGGAAATTCCAACGCAAGAGATCGTGACCTGTAGCCAAAGCATATTACAGTAGAGCTTAAGACAGCTAAACGTTGCATCGTAGAACGTCCACATGCTGTCGCGTTAGCGGCAATTCAGCGTCATGCTTGTGTTTGGTTTTCTCACGCTAGAAATGTTTGAAATATATCTGTCCGATTCTACCTAAACTGAATGGTTGTACGTGCATTGTTAAATGGCCCTTATTACCCGTTGAAAGTAGGCCGGGCAACGTGTTGCACATTGGAGCATGCATGAATGTAGATACGTATTATAAACATGTATGACATATGTGACTGTGTTCATGTGCAATATAATGAAATGCTCTGTAGTTCACGCTTGCTGGACTAAAATCGGTTGGAAAGTTCCGGGTGAATATTCTACCAATGCGCTACGGTGCTCATGCAATATTACTAATAAGCAACAGCTTGTATTTCAACCTTTGCAGGAATGATCTGGCAAACCCGGCTGATTCATACCATGACGGACACTCAGGAAATATGTGGTTGTCTAACCTGTGGTTCGGTCGGTCAAAAGAAAACTGCCTATCCTGAAAACAATATAATAAAATTGAACACTGGTTATTGCGCATTCAAGCCTACGCCCTAGCTATGTGCAGTAATCGCTTCTCAGTTTTACAGAATCACTATAGCGGCTCAGCAGGGCCTAGTATAACCCTAAGACACACTCATTGTGCTCCCGCCGCCACACGGGCTAGAGTATCACTCAGATAGCATCACAAGACTCAAATATTGCTGCAGTGACTATGCGTATCTTATTACGAGACAAAAACACACTCAAACGGCTCTGTTGGGCTAATCCAGTTGATTTGTGGGGCTGGAGTATCATTCAGAAAACATTGCAAGGCTCAAGAATCGCTAGAATGGCACTGCGAGGCTTATTACAAACTAAAACACACTCAAGTGGACCTTGTGGATTGCGGAAGTACTTCAGAACGGACCTGCGATATAACTCATAAATCATTACAATGCTCAAGAAGCGCGGGAGCGGCCCTGTGGGGCTCATTACTGTGCTAAAATCGCTGAAGCGGCCGTGCGGGGCCCATTACGGTGCTAAAATTGCTGAAGCGGCCCTGCGGGGCTTATTACGGTGCTAAAACAAACTCAAATGGCTCTGATAGGCTCATGCAACGCTCCAGCGGCCCTGCGGGGCTGTGATATTTCTCAGAAAGCACTACATGACTCTAGAATCGCTAGGGCGGCCCTGCGGGGCTCGTTATGGTACTAAAACACACTCAAACGGCTCTACTAGGCTCATGTAACGCTCCAGCGGCCCTGCGGGGCTGTGATATTACTCAGAAAGCACTTTAAGGCTCAAGAATCGCGGGAGCGGCCCTGCGGGATTCATTACGGTGCTAAAATCGCTGAAGCGACCCTGCGGGGCTCATTACGATATTTAAATCGCTGAAGCGGCCCTGCGGGGCTCGTTACGATGCTAAAATCGCTGAAACGGCGGCCCTGCAGGGCTTATTATGGTACTAAAACACACTCAAACGGCTCTGCTAGGCTCATGTAACGCTCCAGCGGCCCTTCGGGGCTGCGATGTTACTCAGAAAGCACTACATGGCTCAAGAATCGCTAGGGCGGCCCTGCGGGGCTCAATACGGTACTAACACACACGGAAATGGCTCTCCTAGGCTCATGTAACGCTCCAGCGGTCCTGTATGGCTGAGATTTTACTCAGGAAGCATAACAAGGCTCAAAAATCACTGGATCGGCCCTGTGGGGCTTATTACGGTACAAAAACAAACTCAAATGGCTCTGCTAGGTTCATGCAACGCTCCAGCGGCCCTGCGGGGCTGTGATATTACTCAGAAAACACTGTATGACTCTAGAATCGCTAGGGACGCCCTGCGGGGCTCGTTATGGTACTAAAACACACTCAAACGGCTCTGCTAAACTCATGTAACGCTCCAGCGGCCCTGCGGGGCTGTGATATTACTCATAAAGCAATATAAGGCTCAAGAATCGCGAGAGCGGCCCTGCGTGGCTCATTACGATGCTAAAATCGCTGAAGCTGCCCTGCGGGGCTTATTACGGTGCTAAAACAAACACGAATGGCTTTGCTAGGCTCATGCAAGGCTCCACCGGCCCTCGGGGCTGACATCACCCCAGAAAAAACTCTGCTCTAAATCGCGGGCCGCCCAGCGGGCTCGTTATGGTACTAAACACACTCAAACGGCTCTGCTTCTCATTAACGCTCCAGCGGCCCTGCGGGGCTGTGATATTACTCACAAAAAAATATCAGGATCTAGATCCGTAGCTTAGTTGGGAATGTCAACCTTCTTCCTTTGCCCCGGTATTCTATAAGTTCGGGGAGCGACCCTGCGTGGCTCATTACGGTGCTAAAATCGCTGAAGCTGCCCTGCGGGGCTCATTACGGTATTAAAATCGCTAAAGCGGCCCGACGGGGCTCATTATGATGCCAGAATCGTTTAAGCGGCCCTGCGGGGCTTATTACGGTGCTAAAACAAACACAAATGGCTTGGCTAGGCTCATGCAACACGCTATCGGCCCTGCGGGGCTGTGATATTACTCAGAAAGCATTACATGATCTTTAGAATCGCTAGGGCGGCTCGGCGGGGCTTGTTATGGTACTAAAACACACTCAAACGGCTCTGCTAGGCTCATGTAACGCGCCAGCGGCCCTGCGGGCCTGTGATATTACTCATAAAGCACTATAATGCTCAAGAAACACGGGAGCGCACCTGACGCAATCTATTCTGTGCTATAATCCCTAAAGCGACCCTGCGGGGCTCATTACGATATTTAAATCGCTGAAGCGGCCCTGCAGGGCTCATTATGGTACTAAAACACACTCAAAC
>JASANG010003914.1:0-33034 GCA_030248215.1 Enoplolaimus lenunculus
AGCACATTTTTGCAACACTTAGGCTTAGGCTTAGGAGCACATTTTTGCAACGCTTAGGCTTAGGCTTAGGAACTCATTTTTGCAACGCTTAGGCTTAGGCTTTTGCTCAGGAACTCATTTTGGCAACGCTTAGGCTTAAACTTCGGCTTAGGCTTAGGAATACGCCTATTCTACTGTTACGCTCCTTAAACTAACATTGACCTATTTAATAGTTTGTTTAGCTTACTAATTTAGCTTGTAATTTTAGAGCAATGATTAAGACTACGTTTTAAATTGGTCTCAATGAAGCTTTAGGGTTGCGCGTAACTTTACTGGGCCGGTCACCCCGTCACCCACACGACGCCTTTCGTCGCCCTACTGTACTGTCTGTCAAGCCGTCACCCGCACGACGCCGTTCGTCGCCGTACGGTACCGTCTGTCACCCCGTCACCCACACGACGCCGTTCGTCGCCGTACGGTACCGTCTGTCACCCCGTCACCCACACGACGCCTTTCGTCGCCCTACTGTACTGTCTGTCAAGCCGTCACCCGCACGACGCCGTTCATCGCCGTACGGTACCGTCTGTCACCCCGTCACCCACACGACGCCTTTCGTCGCCCTACTGTACTGTCTGTCAAGCCGTCACCCGCACGACGCCGTTCGTCGCCGTACGGTACCGTCTGTCACCCCGTCACCCACACGACGCCTTTCGTCGCCCTACTGTACTGTCTGTCAAGCCGTCACCCGCACGACGCCGTTCATCGCCGTACGGTACCGTCTGTCACCCCGTCACCCACACGACGCCTTTCGTCGCCCTACTGTACTGTCTGTCAAGCCGTCACCCGCACGACGCCGTTCATCGCCGTACGGTACCGTCTGTCACCCCGTCACCCGCACGATGCCGTTCGTCGCCGTACGGTACCGTCTGTCACCCCGTCACCCACACGACGCCGTTCGTCGCCGTACGGTACCGCCTTTCACCCCGTCACCCGCACGATGCCGTTCGTCGCCGTACGGTACCGTCTGTCACCCCGTCACCCACACGACGCCGTTCGTCGCCGTACGGTACCGTCTGTCACCCCGTCACCCACACGACGCCTTTCGTCGCCCTACTGTACTGTCTGTCAAGCCGTCACCCGCACGACGCCGTTCATCGCCGTACGGTACCGTCTGTCACCCCGTCACCCACACGACGCCTTTCGTCGCCCTACTGTGCTGTCTGTCAAGCCGTCACCCGCACGACGCCGTTCATCGCCGTACGGTACCGTCTGTCACCCCGTCACCCACACGACGCCGTTCGTCGCCGTACGGTACCGTCTTTCACCCCGTCACCCGCACGATGCCGTTCGTCGCCGTACGGTACCGTCTGTCACCCCGTCACCCACACGACGCCGTTCGTCGCCGTACGGTACCGTCTGTCACCCCGTCACCCACACGACGCCGTTCGTCGCCGTACGGTACCGTCTGTCACCCCGTCACCCACACGACGTCTTTCGTCGCCATACTGTACTGCCTGTCAAGCCGTCACCCGCACGACGCCGTTCCTCGCCGTACGGTACCGTCTTTCACCCCGTCACCCGCACGATGCCGTTCGTCGCCGTACGGTACCGTCTGTCACCCCGTCACCCACACGACGCCGTTCGTCACCGTACGGTACCGTCTGTCAACCCGCCACCCGCACTGTCCGTCAGTATACGATATGGTATATAAAAAATTCACGTACGATACAGCACAGATGACGGACGGCGCCGTACGACAAGTATAGCGCAACACTGAGCATTTGATCGCGGTCGCTTTCACTTTGATTTGAACTACGCTTTAGAAATAGCTTATTTAATATTTTCATAACAAAATTTATTCTAACATACATTGAAAATTGGCTTTAATAATAAGAAAAATAACATCAGTTTTTAACTTTGCTTAACAGATGGAGTACATAAGCTGGCTTAAAGTTAATATCCAAATAAAACAACGCTGCGAGCAGCTGCTTAAAATTTGCGGGTTTGAAATTCAAAAAATGTTTGCGATTGCAACATTTGCTAAAATTTATGACTTTTTTTTGTCAATTTTAGCGAGTTCACCTCGCGGAGCGTGGGATACGTCAGTACCGCCGGGACTCGAAGCATTACGAGATATGGAAGAATTGTGTTTGCGACAAAAAATGGAATACGCTGAAAGTAACACGCCAATTGAGCTGTTTAGTCCACAAGTTTAAACCAGGGTCTCACGGTATCTTATACTCCTCCGAAAATTTACTATCCAGCAGAAAATGCCACATCTTAGTCAACCAGTAAACCTACCCAGGGGCGGTTACGCCAGGGAGGGAGGCAGGTGGGAGCGGACACCCGCAACACCGAAATTTTCACAAACACTTAAATTTTTAAAACCAAAAAATAAAACGATTCTAATTTTGACAAAATATCAACCTTTTTTTGAGCGGCTTAATAATAACATCTATAAGTCTTCACAGCCGCCGAAGACTAATCTTGGGACTGCCAAAGCATCGGCCATATCGGTTTTTAGAAAGGACTAAAAATTCTACAGGGGTTAAAGATACAATACAACCGTATACCGGCACAAAAACATCCGCCGGGTCAGAAACTTTTCTAACGACGGACAAAATTAGACATGACACAACGTTTGGTAAAATGGTTCTGAATCATTAGGACGGATCACATTTTCTAGCCCTTAGCGATGGGTACCAAGACGTCACATATAATACAAAAAAATAATTAAAAATAAAAAACATTTAAAACAAAGCGAAATTTGTTTATGATTTTTTTTCACCATAAAAACTCATTTATCAATTGAAAATTATTTCAAATTCTGGTTCCTGTTCCTGTTCCGGTATCTGCAAAGAAATTCTGATTCCTGTTCCTGTTCCGGCAAAGTTTAGTTCCTGTTGCGAACCCTGTTATATATATATATATATATATATATATATATATATATATATATATATATATATATGTATATATGTATGTATATATATGTATGTATGTATGTATATAATAATTTGAATTTCAGTGTTCACTTGCTGCGAAACAAGCAACAAATATGAAGTAAAGACAGTGACTGGAAAAACGTTGTATTATGCAAAAGAAGGTAAAATTGATTAATATTTTTAGAACAGGTCTCCTGATTAATGTTTAAAAACCTATTCGCGGGTGCAAGATTTTATAGAAAAAACTTGCACGCGCAACCTACACATGATCAAGTTGAGTAATAAAACAGCTTTAAAGTTTTAGGAGCTACCAATAATTCACTGTGAAATTCAAGCTAATAAATTCAATTTAGACTTGCGAACGAAGTTGCAAATCGATTACAATTATTGCATCTGCAGTTTGAGTTTGGCAATCGGAATCGGCCGTTGACACCGCATGAGACGGTGGCCTCTCAAAAGGCGTACGTCCTGCCCTCCAAAAAATGGTGAGTCAAATTGACTCTCTTTGAAATAGGCTTTTCGGGACTACACACACTGAGTTAAATTCCACTCCGCCAGAGTCAAACGTGCGATTCAGTGCGTCGAATTTGACTCTGTCGGAGTCGAATTTTAGTTTGTGCAGTCCCGTCAAGCCTATTTCGGAGCGCGTCAATTTGACTTACCATTTTTTTGCAGTGTGGAGATGGACAATCGTATCGTTGCGTTCGGCGAAAAATGTTCGCTGAAACTCAAACGCTGCGCACTATCCGTAGGCTTTCGGTAAATATCATTGTATTATCTGTAGGTTACGTCTTATTACTGCAGATACAAATTGCTGTAATCGTAACTGTTGCGGTTCAACTCGCAGTTTTGATATGTTACTTCGCGACGCACAGGATAACAAAGTTCTACACATCGAACGCCCATGGCGACCCTGTGCCGAAAACTGTTTGTACTGCTGTTGCGCTTGTTGTCAAAATGTACGCAGTTGATTCAAGCGAACGGGGTCAAAAACTTGTTCAGTGTTGAGTTGAAAGTTTTTAATTGTAATCAGAAATCGCCATTTTATGAACTTATTGACCAAAAAATGGTTTAACTTGTTGTTGTTGTTGTTGTTGTTATTGTTGTTGTTTCTATGTTTGCAGACTTTACAAAATTTCCAGCAACAACAACAACAACAACTATATTTAATTACAGGCAGTCGAAGTTACACCGCCTGGATCTGGCCGTGTTGTTGTTATTGTTATTGTTTCTATGTTTGCAGACTGCAAAATTTTCAGCAACAACAACAACAATAATAACAACAACAACAACAACAACAACTATATTTAATTACAGGCAGTCGAAGTTACAGCGCCTGGATCTGGCCGTGTTGTTGTTATTGTTATTGTTTCTATGTTTGCAGACTGCAAAATTTTCAGCAACAACAACAACAATAATAACAGCAACAACAACAACAACAACAACAACAACTATATTTAATTACAGGCAGTCGAAGTTACAGCGCCTGGATCTGGCCGGGTATTGGGTCGCGTTCAGGAAGACTGGCATCCATGTGTACCAAAATATGAAGTACAAGATGATGATGGCAACGCAGTGTGAGAAGTTCGTGATTTTGACTTAAGCCTGTATCCTGTATCGCCTGTATAGTTCTTTCCTCGATGTATGCGTATCGCTCTGATTTAGTAAAACGCGGCCGGTAAATGTTTATTATAAATCCCCAACCCGAAACCCGTATGACACAAAATACCCAAGATTAAGGCCAGCAAATTACAGGTTATGCAATTTAACTGGTAACCCGAGCCGGAATCCTTAAAGCCGACGTCTGAATCTGATTTAATCCAGCCACTGGCTTTACCGTACCCAATACTTTTGCCGTTTTCCAGAATCCGTGCAATTCTAACCCCGTTAGAATTACACCCCGTTAAACCGTGTACTCTAACCCCGTTAGAGTTACACCAAATTTCCGACCAATCTAACCCCGTTAGATTTGGCCCAGCCGTTGTAGAATAATAAATCTAACCCCGTTAGATTTATTAGACTACTTTTTCCCAGGTTTCCTTTAATACCCCAAGTTTCCTTTAACACATGCCACCAGTATTCTATACTGGGTAATACCGCGCCTTGCGCACCGCCAATTAACACCGTGATGCCGTAATTCCTTCACATCCTATGCCACCGTGACAATTCTTAATTTAAATCAATTCGACCTTACTTATTACCACTTCCGCTTTCAACGCCCAAACCAAAATTCAAGAAAAACAATGTACAAATCCGCTCACCGCCAGCCAATAAAAATAACAACCGACTTTGAGAAAAGCAATACCAAGACTGATTCCGGTCCTGGCTACCCATATCGGCATCTCGACCTCATTTGCATTTTTGCCGACACCCACAATTGGGTGTCCGCAATGCGGTTGAGGTCCAGAGCCACACATCCGGTACTACAACAACAACAACAATACGCCGGAGACACTCATAATAAAGCACCATATTGGTGCTGACATAGCCTAGCTATGTCGTTATCCGCAGATTAGGCCAACTAAATATGCGATACTAATCAATACCGTCATACGGCCACGCAGGGCCCCAGGTAAGTTTACATTGCGGACACAGCCGCCATAGCATAGTTTTACAAATTTCTACGCCCTGTAGCAACGCCTAAGCCTAACTTAAGTTCTAAGAGAGACTAGGTGGAGCCAGGGACTCCCTTAAGGTGTGGTTTTAATATAAGGTTTTATTTTTAGTTTTAGTTTTTAGTTTGAAATAGGTTTAAGTGTGGCATAGCCACCTACATCCCCCCTTCGGCACAGATGCCGACCCTGGCATCGAACAAAATTTTATGGCCCTATTTACTGCCTTTTTTGCCGTCGCTAAAAAGCGTAAATCCACACAACAATTAACAACAATAACAAACAACAATTTTTCATCATTTTCTTTCTTTTATATTACTTTTTATTTTTAAAGTTTTTGCCAAATAACAATAACAAGACCATCAAACGACCCACGACAATGTTGCCAATGCGTCCAATAAAAACCAAACGAAAAACCGCGTACCAGCGTACCCCAGCACCCGTTAACATTACCCACTAGCGACCCCATTACTATCCAAATAAAGTCCATCCACGATTATTACCCAGCGTACCAGTACAATCCTAGCACCCCGTAGCATCACCCCCGAAACATCACCGAACTAATACCCACCATAAAAGTCTATTACCGATCCGTTAAAAGTGTTTTCGACGCAGTTCACGAGGGACGTCCGCATAATAGGCGTCCAATTCCTCCTGCGTCACCCACTGATTATCGCGCGCCACTGATCGCGACGCCCGTTGTTGCTGCTGCTGTCGTTCCACTTGACGACTTTCTCGCATCGCCTGCCGTACGTTCTCCACTTGCTGATTGTAATAACCACGTGCCGGCGCCACTTGCGGTTGTCCCATGTGACCGCCAACTCGTACAGGGTACCGCTCGCCCGACGCTTGCCGGACTGGTGGCCGTACCCTTGCCGACCCAGCTGGTGGACTAATAACCACCCTCTGCGTTACTGCTCCGGATCCTCGGTACCCAGGCGCTGTCTGTGATCGCACAGCCGATGCACTGTACACCGGATTCGCCTGCCTCGGTCCGATTCTACTTACCACCGACCCTGCAGCCGGTCGTACATATCCGCCCGTTGGTCTCTTCGGACTAACGCGCGCCCTCTGGGCCATTGCCCTTTTCCTTGCGTCTCTATCAAACCTCCATTTCAACTTTCCATCTGGCCCTCGCACCGCGATATATCCCGGTGCCGGTGGCTGACCGAGACTCGTGCTCGGTTTTTCTTCTGCCTCTGACTGCGACCGTACCTTTTTAGGTTGCAGCTTAATCAACTCTTCCCACAACACTTCCTTCGACTTCTCCTGTTCCTTCGCCTCCTCTTGTTTCTGTATCCGTGGTGACCTTCTTGGCGTCAGTTTCCCTTCTGACCCCTCTTTCTCTGCCGGTGGAGGCGTCACATACCCCTCCACCCGCGATTCCTCTTTCTCTGCCTGTAACGTCACCGCCGGTTTCCTTTGTTGCTTCTCAGGAGACGGAGTTAACCCTGCTTCTTCCAGCACGTCGAACTCCCCCTCACTCACCGGTTCGAACTCCATTTTCCTTTTCTCCTCCGCCTGCACGCCGGACGCTTCCGCCTGCGCTTCAGATCGCGTACGAGCTTTGCTCGGACCCGGTTGTACCCCTTCTTGCCCTGCTACCTGCGTATCCATCGGCTCCGGTCTCCGAGCCGCATTCGCCTGGTCATCAAATAGGTGACCTCGGCACAAGTCCAGGGCTCTCCTGTTTACTTCAGCAATCCTCAACAATTCCTCCGTCTCCTTCCGGTCATAATCCTGTACCATATCCATCAGTTGCCTTCTCGATTCCTCATCCGGTGTCAACTCTGGCAACTCTGCTTCCCTTTTGTTTTCCGGGTATGGATATGCCTCCGGAAACCATAGCGACAAATTCGCTATAGCTCGCAGCGTACTCGCTGCCAGCACCTTCTCCGTTTCCTTCTGTACCTCCTTCTGTAACGGCAGCAACTGCAATCGCATTTCTGCCCTTACCGGCGAATCCTCCGGCTCCATTGCCCTTAGATTCTCCCGTTCAAACTTATTCCGGAGTGTCCAGTAATTTTGGTTCGCATATGCCCGGGCCATCACCATGGGCCTTGTCCTTTTCACCTGAGGGTCCTTCGCCTTGTCAAACAATTGCATAATCACGTGGGACGACAGCGGTACAAAGAAATCCGCTGGTGCTCGTCCCCACTGCAGACCGCGCGTGACCACTGCACGTGCCGCCGTTTCCCTCACGATCCTCGCGAACCATCTCATCACCGCCTGATACACCTGTGGCTCTATGTCCACCGTGCGGAATATACACGCCGCTAAGCCGCGCTCCGCATAATTCAGGCACTCCATCCATTCCGATATCAAGGCCTCCTTTTTCAAATAAAATTCGAACGCCTTGATTGCTGCCGTCGCCCAGTGGACCGCTAAATGCCTCAATACATCCTTCGGTAAGCCTACACCCGGCTGTTCCGGTGAATCGTTGCCTTCAAAATAATTTGCATGCAACACCTGTTGATAACCAAATTTATAGTTTACCAACATGTGGCCCCTTGGCAAAATGACCATATCCGGAAAAGCAATTATGCCTTTCCCGGGTCGTCTTGTCGCCGGTCGTTCGGGTCGTTTTGTCGCCGGTCGTTTTGACCGCTGCACAACCTGCCAGGTCGCTTGACCTCGCGCCTCCGGTCTCCTTTGTGCAACCGTCGTCCTCGGCACATCCTTTTCGCCTATTACCTGCACCGACGCTACTTCATCCTCTGTGCCGCCGGACAATTCCACCTCCTCAATATCCATGCGCACCGTTTTCCGTGCACGTCCCGGCGTTAGAGATCTCGGTCTCTTAAACGCTCCTTGTTGACTCGCAGACGCCCTATCGACGGACGGCTCCGATGACTCTTCCCCTTTCTCGAGCACAGCTCCTTTTCTCAGCTTCTCGTTCTCCTCGGTCAACTCCTGCACCTGGTTCTCCAGCTGCCTCTTTTCACCGACGAGCGTCATAACCTCTTCTAATGCCTTATTCAACTTTTCCATCATCACCTGACGCTCGGCTTCCTTCTCCTTTACCTTTTCCTCAGTCCGTCTCACCAGCTGTTCCGCACCGGACACATGCTCGTGAGCCCTCTGCCGCTGGTCTCCAGCCGCTAAAACCGCTGTTTCCAATTCTATGATCCTTTTCCGGTTCTGCGTTACGCGATCCGCGTAACCCATCAAATCTCTCCACGCTTCCACAGCGAACTCCTGATATGTCCGTAACTTATTAGCCATGGACATTGCCTCTATATCCGTCTCCTTCCGCAGCGTCCAGTTTCCTTCTAAATCCCGTACATTCGCCTGTACCATCGCGTACGAGCTCTCAATTTCCGCAACTCCGAATCCCCCTGGGGGGTACATTCTAGTCAACGCTGCCTTCAGCCTTGCAATCAATTCCTTATCCTGTAGTTGCCTGTTCTCGATGTCCCGCTTCAATGCTTCCTCAAGAAACAATGCCGGACCACCCCCCCCCCCGCCCGACCCTGCTCTCGGAGGGTCCGGTACCATTTCTGCCCAATACATTCCTTTCGGCAACGGCGGTGGAGGGGGAGTTACGCACGGCTGCGGTAAGAAAGGCGAACCTTCCACGACCGATGAAGTATCCGTCGGCATCCGTGGGTACTTCCCCTCCTGATACGCCTCCGGGTCTAACACCCTCCATTCCTTTTTAGTCGTCGTAACCGAAACGCTGTCCACTGCGCTTCCGCTACCTACCAACTGCTTTCCTTTTCCTACTCCTTTTCCTTTTCCGGTTGCCTCTGGTGTGCACAACTGGTCCACACCCGGCTTAGCCGATGGGGTCTCCATCCGCTCTGCTCCTTCCTCTGTTGTTCCTGTATCCATCCGCTCATCCTCACTTGAGCCATCCAGATTCACCTCTTACAACCTCTTTCTTTTTCCATTTCTTTTTCTTGCCGTCTATTTTGTCCACAGGTGACGTCGCCGTCGACGCCCCCCACGGCACACTCAGATCGCTTCTGAGCCTCGCCTGACGATGTAGGTGCTACTCTGCGAAACCTCCATCTCCGTTACATTCACCGACGCGATCCGCTGTGTGCGGTTTTCCTCCAGACGCAGCTCCTCTGCCTCTGTCCAAACAAAAACAAAAACAGGAAACCCCGCCACCACCACAACAGAAGGCAACGGACCCCCACGAAACCCCCCCAACCCCAAACAAGGCGCCCCACCCCCCCCCGCCCGCCGTAGGTGACGATATACACGGCCCCAGGACTTCCTTTTCCCTCTGTAATATCACCGGTCCTTGTACCTGATTACTGCTCGCCGACGTCATCGGGGGTAACGGTGCGTTCAACCCCGGTATCGGTAGGCGATTTGCCCGAAAACACTCATTCGACGGGTGATTCGTCCTGTTACAATGAACGCAAGGCGGGAATCTCCCTCCTTGCCCTCCTTGTGCCTGTCCTTGCCTGTTTCCAGCGTTGCCAGCATTATTCTGCTGCACCGCGGCTCCGCTCGCACCCTGTCTACTCGCCTTTACTGGGCATTCGCGTGCGATATGTCCCTGTCCTTCACAAAAGAAGCACGACCCGACTTCTCGTAATTTCCTGACTCGCTCTGAATCCCGTGGCACCTGGTCAGATACAACCTGCTGACCTTGTCCTGAACCCTGTGCCTCCGTTTGCTCCTGATTATTCACACGAGCACGTCCTGCCTGCTGTCGCCGCGTATTCCCGGCGCCAGTATTTTGCCTTGCCTGTTGTGCATTCGACGCACCCGTTTGCTGTTCCTGCTTCAACTCCATTTTACTCCCTTTTTCCTTCACGTTCAACGTGCCGTCAGCTTCAAGTTGCCTCTGCAACTTCAAGGCACGGCGCCGCAACTCCTCAAACGACTCTACTATACCCAGTTGCAGCCGTTGTTTCATTTCCGGGAACGAGTTGTTCACAAATGTCTGACACAACAAGTCCCTGCTCTCCTCCGTATTCGCAAACTGTTTCTCCAAATATCTTACCCAGTAAGACTGCAGCTCGTCAGCGTATTCGCTCACGTCCCCTTTTTGCCTGATCCTCTGGAACGCTGCCATTCTATTCGACAGGTCCGTCGATTCTCCAAACCTTTCCTGGAATTCGCGCACTAATTGCCCGAACTCCTCTGAGCCGTATGGTCCATACCGCTCTTCCAAAATATCCAAATACTGATCAGCCAGTCCTTTCACATGATTCCTGAAGTGATTTATTTTGGACTCGCTGTCGACAATTTTAGCCGTTTGCATCACCCGTTCAAATTTCCTGTACCAAATTCCAAAGTCTGACTTGCCTTCGAAATTTTGCAACGGCAATTTCTGCGGCATTTTCACCACGATCTGTGGTGCACCCTGATTCGCGTACCCCATATACTGTGGTACCCGATTTGCCATGTTCCCCATTGCCTGTAACTGTGGCATCTCCGCAAAACCCGTCATCCTCGGTGTTTGCATGACCGGTTCTTGCCAACTTGCGTTCGCTTGCGGAGCCACTCCTGGTTGTGCCGGAAATGCCTGATATGCATTCCCCGCCAATGGTTGGGTCAACACCGGATAACTCGCCTGTCGGTAGCCCATAGGGACAGGGTGGGGTGCCACCCCTCCTTTCGGCATCTCCTGATTTCCCATCGACATCGAGCAGGCTTGTTCCCCCGCTCCATGCATTCGCGTAGCTTCCCGGTACTCCTTTGTCACAGATTGCCGGTTAACGTCGTCCTTATTCGACATCCGACTCACTCTGCCTGATCTGTGACTCTGCCTTGACTCCGGTCTCTGACCCATTTCACTTTCCAATTTACTCCACAACTTTCGAAACTTCTCACTATGTTTCGACTTCAGACCCCGTTCGAATGCCCGAGTCAATTCCTTGATTTCGTCCTCCTCCTCTTCTGATTCCTGAATAGACGTCGCCCTCGAGCGTGCCTGAGGCACCCCCGGACTGCGACCTCTATCTTCTTCCACTGCCTTCACACTATCCTGGCTCCGTGCTCCTATTCCTTGCACCTGGGTGGAAGCCTGTTGTCGCTGTAACCCATGTCCCATGGACATGCGTTGTTCCACCGACCAGTTTGCCAACGGCCCATCCATTTCTAATTGTGGATGCGGCCTAATCATATTTATCCTGCGTGACGGTTCCGTCCCGCTATAAGCCTGAGTCCATCTCATACCTGTTTCTGAACTATTTCCTTCCATCATAGCCGGATTCGGTATTGCGTATCTCGGTTCTGGTCGACATACGCCCGAATCCTCCAGATCCTGTCTCTCGTTCTGATATTCCGCTGTCATCCGAGGATAGGACATGCCTGAATCTACAACACCGCCATGTCCTGTGCTTCCCTCCGATGCATAAGCGAGTCTATGACTCCCTTGCCGTATGCCTGCATCCTCTTGCGCTCTCATTCCGGTATACTGCCCGTCTAACATCGTTAGATCCGGCGCCCTTGTCTCCGTCACCTGTGCTCCTCGCGCAATCATAGTCGATTGCCCGGATATGCCATTCCCATTCGTCTGGAATACTGATTCGAATGATTCCTGACGACACATTGTACTCGGTAACGAAATCTCCTCGATTTCTTTACCCGGTTCTGCCTGAAGCTCGCGTGACATACTTCGTGTTGTCACCCTGCTTTCACGCGCCGTAGCCCTTGCTACCGCTTCCTGTTCTACCGCCGTAGTTGGGGTCCTGTACAACGGCATTCTCCTTTTCCGAAATCGCACTTTCAGCCAATCTCTGTAAACTATTTCCCACACCAGTGTTATTGTGTTTTATATATATAAAACACCACTTTTCTGACCGGCCAATTTTTCGTAATTTTTGGCCCGAAACTTTTCGCCCGGTTCAAAATTTCTTCCAAGAACGTGCTCTGGGTATTTACGAACTATACAGTTCCTAAATGTTTCAGCCCCAAGCACCTTCGACGATTTTTCGACCTTTTCACTTAGCTACTCCCGAGATTTCGTTTCACAGCCTTATTCACTCGCTGAATACGGCACCCGATTTGAAAACTTGTGGCGTAGCCCCAAGCAAAATGCTCCTGAATCGTTCCTTGCACTCCTTTCCAACTTTTATTCACGTTTGCCAGCCGCTATCTCGCGTCAGGCCAACTTTCAGCTCCGGTTTTCACCCGAGATTGCTCCTTATTAGCTAGCTACTTGTTACAAGTACCTAGATCTCGTGCCGACGCCAACCGAAATTTCCGTAAACCCTTATAGCGCAAGTGTTAAGGGTTTACTTCCGTCCTTGATATGCCCTGAGTTCAATGCCGTATCCTTTTTGCCTTTCTCGCACCTTTTCACTTCACCAGGTCCAAAAACAACTGAATTTTTGACAATTTTTCAGATGTTTTTGACCAATACTGCCGATGCCTGTAGCCGTTCCGTTTCAAATTTTAACCCGGTACTTACGAACACAATAGTTCCTAAGTATGCCAATTTCACCAGTTTCCGACCGTTTTTTCCAATTTTCGTCTCTTCACCCCGAGAATTTTCACTTCCAATTCGCCTGTTCCTGAACTAGTTCCACGTACTTGCGGCACAGCCTCAAGTATAACTGTCGAACTAATTCACAGCCTGTATTATCCAGTAATGTCAGTATCTGTTGCCCTTTCGCGCAGTAGATACTCACAGCCCAGTTTCCTTTTCAGCCTGTACTCCCTGTTATTTTCCACAACACGATCGTTCAGCCTTCCAATTCACAGCCTTACGTTCAGATCCTGTATTTCCAATAACAGCCTTTAGCCTGTACTATCCAGTAATGTCAGTATCTGTTGCCCTTTCGCGCAGTAGATACTCACAGCCCAGTTTCCTTTTCAGCCTGTACTCCCTGTTATTTTCCACAACACGATCGTTCAGATCCTGTGTTTCCAATAACAGCCTTTTACACGATCGTTCAGATCCTGTATTTCCAATAACAGCCTTTAGCCTGTACTATCCAGTAATGTCAGTATCTGTTGCCCTTTCGCGCAGTAGATACTCACAGCCCAGTTTCCTTTTCAGCCTGTACTCCCTGTTATTTTCCACAACACGATCGTTCAGATCCTGTGTTTCCAATAACAGCCTTTTACACGATCGTTCAGATCCTGTATTTCCAATAACAGCCTTTAGCCTGTACTATCCAGTAATGTCAGTATCTGTTGCCCTTTCGCGCAGTAGATACTCACAGCCCAGTTTCCTTTTCAGCCTGTACTCCCTGTTATTTTCCACAACACGATCGTTCAGATCCTGTGTTTCCAATAACAGCCTTTTACACGATCGTTCAGATCCTGTATTTCCAATAACAGCCTTTAGCCTGTACTATCCAGTAATGTCAGTATCTGTTGCCCTTTCGCGCAGTAGATACTCACAGCCCAGTTTCCTTTTCAGCCTGTACTCCCTGTTATTTTCCACAACACGATCGTTCAGATCCTGTGTTTCCAATAACAGCCTTTTACACGATCGTTCAGATCCTGTATTTCCAATAACAGCCTTTAGCCTGTACTATCCAGTAATGTCCTTCCCTCCCCCCATTTCCCCCCCCCCCCCAGCCCCCCTTTCCTTTTTCCCAAACCTCCCCCTCCTCTTTTCACACCGACCACCAACTAAATCAGCATCGAACCCCACCTGACTTTTCCTAGCCTTCCTTATCGCCTTGTCTTTCCTCTTTTCTTCGCTCTATTTAGAAACCGCGGCGAATTCTTTTACCCCCCCGCCCCCTCAAAACCCCAAAACGCACCATGCCATCCCCCCCCGCCCTCTTCCCCCCCCCTCCCTCCCCCCTCTCCCTCCCCCCTCTCCCTCTCCCCCCAAACCCCCCCAAAACCGGCCCCCCCCCGTACTCCCCCTCCCCCACCCCCCTTTCCCGCCCGCTATAAAAAACAACCCCCCCGCTCCACCACTATACCCCTTCCCTTTCCCACCCTTCTCCCCCACCCCCTCACCACACCCCGTTTCTGGTCCCCCGCCGCCCACCGACCCCTCCCCCTACCCCCCCCACCCCCCTCCTCTATGTATTCCTTCATCCTCCTACCCCCCTTCCCCCCCCCCCTCCCACAATCCAACCTAAAACCAACTCACCCTCAAGAAAAATATGTACAGCACAAAAAAAAACGCCACCCCAGCAAGCTCAAGAATATTATCTCCCCTCCCTCCCGCCCCTCACCCTCCCCCCCTCCCCTCCCACCCACCGGCGTCCGCCCGCTGCCCCACCCCCCCCCCTCCTCACAACACACCCCTCACGCCCAAACCACAATACAAGCCCACATTGGCTCCCTCTTTCCCTCACATCCACTCTTAACCCCCCCTCCACCCCCCCCCCCCCCCCACCCCCCCTCCGCAGATTAGGCCAACTCCATACGCAATACTAATCAACAAGTACGAATTGGCCACGCAGGGCCCCAGGTAAGTTTACATTGCGGACACAGCCGCCATAACATAGTTTTACAAATTTCTACGCCCTGTAGCAACGCCTAAGCCTAACTTAAGTTCTAAGAGAGACTAGGTGGAGCCAGGAACTCCCTTAAGGTGTGGTTTTGATATAGGGTTTTATTTTTAGTTTTAGTTTTTAGTTTGAAATAGGTTTAAGTGTGGCATAGCCACCTACACGTATGTGTGGCATTCCTGAATATTTGGTCCCGCGGTCGGCGCTATCAGGGTGTTTCCACGGCAGTGTACGAGTTATTCAAAAGCATATCTGACTACACTGTAAATTCCAGGGAGTTGATTTTAACTCAGAATGAGTTGAATTACTCAGTCTGAGAGTTAGGAAGGACAATCAGAAATCAGAATTCTGAGTTGATTCAACTTTATTCAGATTTAACTAATCAACTTCCCCGGAATCAATTCAACTTAGAGTAAAAGAATCAACGAGACTCGCAGAGTGACCCAAAGTTCGCTGTCGTTAACTCAGAAATAACTACCTTTCCGCCAGAGTTGATTATTTAACTTAGCGGCATTTACAGTACCCTGCAGGACAGAGTTTTTGTGTTATACCAAAAGTGGATGATTACGGACAGGCGAATGCAGCTGTCGGATTTCGCGTGGTACAAAAAGTTCCATAATGCGATGCATTTTTGCTGCCGCCCCCTTATTTAGGGAGGGGTCCATGTCCCATGATAATATTCTGTAGTTTTAAGACCGTATACGGAGCACTCTTTGGCATGGTATGTCATATATTTCTTTGGCTCTGTGCAAACTTCAACCCCCTTCTAAATAATGGGGTGTAGGCCAAACCGCAACGTGCGCTGGGTACATTCAATTGTACACAAAATGTACCCAGTTGCACACTCTTGAAGGGGGGGTGGGTTGCCCAAAAAAGAAAAGCGTGCCAAAAACATAATTTTCCAAAGAGAATGTGCTCAATTGCACACTGTTGTTAAATAGGTATTATCCACTCTTGGTTATACTGATTAATGGAGTCTGACTTTTAAAACGACTACCAGCATTAAATATGCTTTAAGTTGAGAAATTTAGCAATTTGTTTGAGTGATATTCAAAATTTTGCCATTCATAAAAAACGTATGTATCAAAATTGAAATTTTATTTTGCAGATTACAACAGCGAAGACAGATGAACAAGTTGGATTTATAAAGAAACAGTGGAGCGGGTATGGCAAAGAATTAATGTCTGACGCAGACGTTTTCGGCATATCGTTTCCAAGTGATTTAGCAATTGCGACAAAGGCAACGCTACTTGGAGCGACATTTTTAATTGTAAGCCCATGATAAAATCTGCTATTTACCAATACGAATCACAGCTGGAACGCCTCATATACGACTTTTGGGCAACGTTTCCAGCTGTGTATCGTTTCATATATAAACGAGAGACATCGCACATTCTCAAAGAAGAACAAATTCTTTGGAAGGCAATGTACAGTGTACACCATGTAGCAAAGAATTAGTGAAAAAGAAATATATGTCGTAGCGAAGTCGTAATGCAGCCCAATTCCGAATTGGGTTAGTCCAGCGTGGAATTACGACTTGGACTAGCCCACGGAGTAATTCTTTTTCTGCTACAAGTTGCACGCCTTGTGATTGGTTGTTACCTTTAATCTTAAATGCCATACTCAAATACGATTGGCTATGCGATACACTTTTCTGATTGGCTAAGTAACCGTTAAGTATCTGTTGGTTACCAAGCAGTGTGTTTTCCGAAGCTAATGTCGCTCACACGTTACCATACGTGCACTCGGCACATCCATCGTCCCCCTATACTGTTTTTAAAAGGTTAGCTATACTGTTATTGTGTAACTGTGTGCGGAAATTTTATCTCTAAATAAAAAATGTCCGCATAGAGTTTATTGCATTGACGGACATTTTGTATACTGTTTGCGCATTATGTTAATATTAAATATTGAGTTAAGTGAATTGTCGGACTTTGTCGTTACAGTCTAAAAGGTGTCGCCGGAAAGCGCTAAGTAAGGTAATTAAATTTTGTTGCTTTTTGCAAGTTCGCCAACATTTCACCGCCAAAATTTGAATTTTCCCTCCAAAATTTAAATTTTCCCGCCTAAAATTTTAATTTTGCCGCCAAAATTTGAATTTTGCGCTAAAATTATAATTTTCCAGCCAAAACTTGAATTTACCACCAAAGATTTGATTTTTCCCACCAAAAATTTGAATTTGCCGACAAAATTTGAATTTTCCCGCCTAAATTTGAATTTGCCGCCAAAATTTGAATTTTGCCGCCAAGTTTGAATTTCCTACAAAAAATAAGATTTCCCGCCAAAGTTTAAATTTTCCCGCCAAAATTTGAATTTCCCGTCAAAATTTGAATTCCCACCAAAATTTGATTTTCCCGCCAAAATTTTGAATTTTCCCGCCTAAATTTGAATTTGCCGCCAAAATTAGAATTTTCCCGCCAAAATTTGAATTTCTCGCTAAAATTTGAATTTCCTGCCAAAATTTGAGTTTCCCCCCAAAATTTGATTTTCCCCGCTGTGTCCCTAATGTGTCTATCATATAAAAATGTTGTCCACTACACTGCTTTTCAAACATTTCAATGTCCTAGAAAGTGTCACTGCAAAACAGTTTTGTCCGGATAGAGTTTTCGTGAAATTCTATGATGTCTGCGAATGGCGGTGATACTATTGGAAAACGAAGGGTTTCGATAAAACATAAGCCGGACAAGCTATTGAATTTTTTTGGGAGGGGACATTTCGTGTGCCGAGTGCACGTACGGTAACGTGTGAGTGACATAATTTGCTGTTTCAATAAGCTAATTTACCGCTATAAATAACCAATCAGAAAACGCACAGCTTTATCAGATATGATTCCACCTGGGCTAGCCCAGGTCCCTAGTTCCGCTTTGGAACAGCCCAATTCGAAATTGGGACGAATTTACGACTTGGGCTACAACATATATACTACGCAATTTTCAAAAATAGAAGGGTTTGGAGTGAAATGTTTTAGGGTTGCAGATTTTCAACAACATTTACTAGCAACATAATTGTGAAGCGAGTTGTTACTGTTCCTAATTTATACATATTAGTGCTTAAAAGATTACTCTGAGGAGCTGTATATGTATCTGAATTCTTTTTCAGGGATTTCATGTTTTCCGAGCACAGCAGTGATGGTTTTGACTGAACATGAACCTTAAAAATAAAAATCACTACACGGAGTTTTAATGCATTGTTTACTTTAATTTGTATACTCAATGTAGAAATTGTCAGTCAGTAGTAATATGGAAGGTTCTGTTTCGATATTTTGACTTCCGTAAGCCAATGTTGTCGTTTAAAAAATCGCTTGTATCACTAAATTCAGCAAATTTTTTTGTCTGATGTATAATATTTGCCACCAACGCCCCTTCATAAACGGATATATAGAACCTACGCTGTTTTGAGGAGATATATTTAAATTTACCATTTTATACAGTGACGTACTATACGACAACGCATGTAAGGTCTGGACTGGTCAAAAACGGGGATTTTCGACCGATCCGAAGGCGGGTATGGTCTAGTTTCGAGTTGATCCTGGAACAGTTTTAACACGATTTAAACACTCCTACGGCTCGTGTGAGTCTATACAACGCTATTTTCCGGTTTACTAGTAACACGCAAGTAATTAACACAAAATATGGAACAGAAGCCCGTTAGTCCCGCTGATGCTAAAATTGCCAAATTTCCCTATTTCTGACGGTTATAGCTTTTGAACGAGGGCCATGCGGCCGAAAAGCACTATAGAAATTATGAGTATTGGGAAATTACAATATGTAAGCGAAAAATGGACAGGATCTGTCAGACACAGCCTACGGGACCGCTACTCAATTCACGTCCGGGCACAATAATAACGATAAACCACAAATTACAAAAATAACAAGTACACGTGTCCTAGGCCTAAAAATTACTACTTTGACCAAATAAAATATGCTGATTTCGATTAACTACTTTTTATGTCTCCGTCAAGGCAAGAAATATACGCTTTTACGCGACCCGAGAATACTGCTGCGATTACACACTATTAGAAAATCCTTTTTAAGCGCATTAACTAGCTAAGCGATCGCAACAACACCCAGAATCTTCTAGAATCATCGCAATAATGACATAAAAAGAAATATGACAAATAAGACACAAACGGGGCAGAATTGGCAGAAATGGAGGTGCGAAATGGAATGAGCACCTTGAAATTAGTAGGAAACGGGAAAGGGGCGCCTGAAAACATGAAAATAAATGTATATAAGATCACAAGAAATATGAAATGTGGGAATTGGCACAAAAGGGTCAAAAGGGGAAGAATTTGTAGAAATGGGAATGCGCAACGCACTGAGCGCATAGAATTTGGTCAGAAAATGGGGTTTTAGTACCTGAAAACACAATATGAAATATATGTAAAAATACACGTACTTGACATAAGCGAAATTGGCAGGAATAAGACTAAGTTTGACAAGAGTTTGGCGAGAAAGTTAAAGCACAGTAGTTTTACAAATGAGCAACAGTATGGCAAGGCTAAAAAGATACCGGTTAAGTACAAATCACGATACTAGGATCGAGACTGAGACGGCTGGACTTCGCATGCCACGGAAACGACATAGCTAGGAGCTCAAGGGACGCCGAGGGTGGGCACCAGTGTGGCACAGAGTGCACACTGGGGCCCCACCCGACATCCCTCTTACTCAGCTCATGCCGTCCCATGGCATGTAAAGACCGGTTGACCTGAAAGAAATAAAAAAAAATTATGCATCGATAAAGAGATAAATGAAAAAGAACCGGTGGAATGTTTGTTTGAGTTATTTGGCGAATGTCTCTTTGTTTGCTTCTTTGGTTTAATGGTTTTTATTTCTTTGGTTTAACTGGCTTCGCGTTTTATAGTCCTAAACTTTGCTTCGCTCTTCCGAGCACCTGATGCCCTGCTTCGCTCTTCCGAGCACCTGTTACCCAAATAATAATAACCTGCTTCGCTCTTCCGAGCACCTGAAACCCCATGATAAAACCCATTGTCCTACATTACCTTTTTGCCAACAATAAGTCCAATACGTAACGCATAAAATGTCCAATAAACGAATAAAACGAACGACAAGTAATATACGAACATAACGAATACGGTGGACGCTGCGGTTTGTTGCTTTGACACTGTCGTCACTGGCGCACCAAAAGAACATTAAAATAACGTAAACAGTAGTGAACATGCGATAAAACCAGTTGCCAAGTGACACATGTTGCCATAGACCGCAGACGTCCTGAAACTATGAATAATACACATTATAGTAACAGTACAATACGAAAATTTTTTGGGGTTTTATTAGCATTACGTCAAGGCTTTGTGTAAACTAGTGTGTGAAAATATACTATGTTCTGTATATGGTGAAATTGCATGCGGCAACCACCAGTATCGAGACAACGCGATGTTGCTCGTGAAGCCAACTGCAGAGGCCGGTCTATAAGTGAGACTCAAGCATTACAGTGGCAGTACCCGACGCCGAAGCATCAAGGGTAAACGTCGACATTGTACATAATGTACAATATTGGTATAGTGTCAAATCCGGTAAACGTCATAATCGTGAATTGTTTTATTGTTGTGTATGGTTATTTTGTTAAGTTTAGTTTTTATTGTTAAATAAACAACGTCAAGGCGTTATAATATAATATGGGCGCTATTTTGCGACCCTTATGCTAAGGATTTACTGAACCCGTTCGTGCCGATAGTCGCTGACATCGGCTAAGGCCTGAGCGACTAACGGACGAAGGTGACGAAATGTAGCAATGCGTAAGTATTTCGTCGCGTCTTTAAGTTCGTTTTTCATAGCATTTAATTGTTGGTGTGATCTGCCAGTATTTTTGGCGTTGTTGTAGTCCAAAATCATATTGTCGAATGTTCTCCGCTGGTTCCAGTATCTTGCTGCAGGAAAATGTGTTTGTAAAAACTGTTGCATTGTTTGTGCGTTCTCTGCAAAACGTTCGTGAGTGCGCATTGTCTGCTCCATCTTTACCGGAGATAAGGGGACCGAGGCCACCCATGGTAAGGAGCTTATGTTCCGATCACATCGTGTTATCATAGAAATAACACGATCACGAACAAATGCGGCTAACGTGCGCAATGCGTCAATATAGTGTATTTCTAGTAAGCACAACAATCCTTTTTCGTATGATGTTTTAACAAAATGTACTTCAGCATAACATAGTTTATCGATAAAGTCGCGATTTGTTATTGTGGCGGTTTGTTGTGTTATTAAATTTTGTAGTTCTTGTTCGAATGTGTTTGTTGTCTGTAGAATACGTTCACGTAGCCATTCAGGCTGATTATCTTTGAATTCTGCAAGCTCGTACATAGAGAAGTACATTGCTGGCAAGTGAAGTTGTAACTGTTTTCGCCGTTTTTGCCACAACCGTTCACCGTCGAAAAACGGGTAGTCAATGTTATAGTTTGGTTGTGATGGTACGCGTCCTAGTGATGTTTCTGTCCTGTTAACAGTCGAGACGTCGGTATTCGGTGTATGTTCCGTTTCGTCATAGTTGTATTGTCGTCTGTGTTCTGGGTCAGATTTCCACGGAACAGTTTGTTGCAACGGTTCTGGTATTTCGTCCATAGGTAGTGTTGTAAGGTCACGGTTGCCAATGTACTCATGTAGAAACTCGCGTATGTAGTCTTTTGCGTTATGTTTCCAAGCGAAGTTAATAAGTTCGTCATCAGTCATTGTGTTTGGAATTTGTTTAGCCGTCAAGGCGCCATCTATATCGCTAAAGATACATGAGGAACCATGCGAAGCCCATTCAGTACAGTTAACTGTCCAGTCTTGGTATAACCGTCGTAACAAGGTCGCTTCCGTTTTTTGTATGGCGTCAAGGATACCCATGGGATTGGGTTTGACACGTAGACTTGGCAGAAAATACTTTCTTGCAACTTCTAGCCATGTACGCCATGCTTCGTCTGGGCTGTTAGAATCAATCGGTGTGCGACGAAATCGTATATAACGTCCGATAAGTAAGTCATGTAACATTACGTCTTCTGATGTGTATTCCAAAAAGTCAACAATTTTACGTTCGTCGTATGTTTCAACTAGTTGTTGTCCACGATGTGCTACTCTATAACGTAATTGACGTAATAGGTCCGTTCCGAAAGGTGGTTGTCCCCATTCGCCAATTAGTCCGTAACGGTACATGTTGTCTCGTCGTTTTGTACTAGAGTAACCGTCTGGTACAATGTCTTTGACGTCAGTGCATCCTGAATTGGGCATTAGCTGGTCCGGTCCGAACGCAGCGTCAAACATGTTCTTGTCATTTTTAAAACTCCACCATAATTTGGTATAATATGAGTTTGATAAAAACGTATACAGAGCGTCAGGGCACTCAATTCCAAATGCAGCCAAGTCAAAATTGATAACCAGATTTTCCGTATTAGCGATATGCAATGTGCGCGCGCGAGTGTTCCACTCCGGCTTCGCTGGATTGAGCAGCCAATCAGGTCGTAAAAATGAGTGGCACGATTGTGGAATGAAGTGCGCGTTGAATGGATCGTTGAGCTCACGCATGATACGTCGTTGTCTTGTGCTAAAATGAAATCCCTTAATGTCACAACTGTAGATGTTAGTGCGTGTGTTGGTTAACAATTGGATGCACGGATTGAGCATGTCCGGATGTTCACAATTGATCACCAACCGTGGCTCGAACAATGATCGGCCGAAAAACTGCTTTGCAGGAAACGTATACGCTGCAACACGTGCTGGATGTTTTGGATGCAGTTCGTTGCGCGGTTTGCGTTCGACAACGAATCCAGGTCCATCGTTGCGAAATGCATTGTCACCGTCCATAGTTGTAATGCGTTGAGAAACTAAATCGGTGTAACACAGCAAGCGAAAATAACTAGTATTGACTAGCGCTATAAAGCATACAATAGTAAAGCACTGCAACAAATAGCAAAAGCAACACTTAGTGGGGCAGCAACACTGGGTTGGTGGTTGCCTACCTAAGCTAATTGCTAGCAACTGTGGATAACTAAGTGCATACATAGTGATAACTATTGCTAGATAGATGCAAACTAGCAAGCCAGTGAAACATATTATACTGCATACATACATAAACGCAAGCTGTGTATAAGGACGAGGGCCTAACCCGCTCCAACAATTTTTGGTAAATTGACAAGTTTTATGGTTAATATGTCCCATGCTAACATGCAAACTGATAATACTGATTTTATTTTTTAGTTTTGATTTGTTTGTTATTTTAAAATAAAGAGTGGTTATTTGAAACTGAAATAGTTTTAAAACTAAAATGTGTGTAACTGAAACGGAATTAAACATAAAAGCATGCCGACCATATAGTCATTGTGGATCTACTAACAGATGCTCACACTTAGGGCAATGCCAGACCGCATGCGGCGGTTCCTCAGTCAAGTTAACACACTCCATATGATACCACTCCAAACAGTAATCGCACTGAATCCATGTTTTATTTAATCCACGTGCGGCTTCAGCGTTAAAACTGCGTTTGCATGTGCCGCATAATGCATCGATACTATCTGAGGCGTCGCGTTGGCGAGTCCTAAGCTTACGCTCATAGTTGGTGTAATCCTCAGCAGAACCTGAAAACAATTTAAATTGTCTTTTATTATACCACTTTGGAGGTCTGCTTGGTGTACCAACAGGAATCAACTTGATGTTTGGATCTTTCACATCGACAACACGATATAATCGCTCGAATTCCGGATGAAATTTGTTGGTGATTCGTTTTGGATCGAGTCGTTCGATTTTCTTCATCAACACGAGATCGCCAACCTGAAACTTACGCGTGCGAGCACGCCTGTCAAAATAATATTTATAATTCATTTGTGCTTGTTCGATGTGATACGCAGCCTCAGCCCATGCGCGAGTTAATTCCTCAAATAACTGCGAAGCGTATGTGTCCTGTGTAACTTTTGTCTGTACCGGATAAATTTGGTTTTCACCAGGAATATTGGGATCGCGTCCGTGTACCATAAAATAAGGTGTTTGACCTGTTGTTGCATGCGGAATTGTGCGATATGCAAACAACGCAGCGTTGAGCAATGTATCCCACGCTGAACCGTACTGTTCGGACAGCGGACGAAGAATACGAACTAGTGTTTGGTTCCAGCGCTCAACTAAACCGTTTGCCTGATGGTGATAAGGCGCTGAATATGCAATACGTGTTCCGATTTCCGTCAATTCAGATTTAAATAATTCTGAAATAAACGCTGATCCCTGGTCAGACAATATAATGCGTGGAACGCCATGTCTTGGGATCCACTCATTTATGATGATATTTATTACCGTCAAGGCAGTTTGATCTGGCGTTGCGTACGCTTCTGCCCATTTTGTGAAATAGTCAACGACACATAATATATATTTATTTCCAGATGGTGTTTCAGCCAATGGACCTACAAAATCGATTCCGATCATGTGAAACGGAAAGATTGGCTGAATTGGTTGTAATGGTCCTTTGCGATTTGGACCTTGTCGAAAACGAGAACACGGAATACATGTCTCTATAAAATCTGAAATGTCTTTCATACAGTTTGGCCAATAAAACTTACGCGTCAACTTACAAAATACCTTCTTGGCACCCACATGACCACCGTACTTGGTACTATGATACTGCTCAAGCAACGGTAGGCGCAAGTTTTCAGGAACAACGACTTGCAATTCGGCAAAGTCAATTGTTGCTGGACGCGTTGGTCTTGCAATATGAAACAAGACTTCATCGAATATGACATAGTATGGTTCATGATCTAAGATCCATCGTTTTTCGATGCGATCGATGCCTTCTGGCATTTCTTGTGTTTCAAGATACTGAATCAGTTTTTTAAGTTTATCGTCATGACGCTGTGCGTCGACCAATTGAGTTTTATCCCATGGTGATACCGTCGAAAAATGTTCCATATAGACATTTAAACCTTGTTGTTGTCGTTGCACGCGATTATTATTATTATTTATATTATTATTATTTCCAGCAGTAGTGTCTTCCCCTCTTTCGGCGTCAAGGCACCCTGCAATATTTTCACTAGTAGCAGCGCTGTCCGCTCTTTCGGCGTCAATGCACCCTACTGAATTATTATCAACCAACACAAAATTTCCTTGTGCTGGAGGCTGTACCACGTTTGGTGGTAATGCAGCCGGACCGCGAACATATGTATGATCACTGCGTTCTACAGCGTCGATATGAGCGGCTATATATCTATCACGTGCACGAGCAATAGACAAAGCTGATTGTTGAGCTTTGCTTTCCATGTCTAATGGTTCATCATTAATTTCAGACGGTTCATCTGGTAATATTGGTGGTCGCGATAATGCATCAGCATTTGTATGATTCAGTCCTTTTCGATAAACAATTTCGTAGTCATATTCCTGAATTCGTAATGCAAATTTGGCCAATCTTGTTGTCAATAAATTGAGTGAACGTCGTTTGTCAAGTATTTGAACCAAAGCCGAATGATCCGTGATAATTGTTGTATAGTTGCCAAGCAAATATGGACGAAATTGTGTTAGTGCTTTGACAACAGCGAGACACTCTTTTTCAGTGATCGCATAACGCGTTTCGGCGTCTGTTAATTTACGACTGCCATAGCACAACACACGCTCTCTACCGTCAAGGCTTTTTTGAGCTAATATATAACCTAATCCAGTATCGCTGGCATCAGTATATAGAATAAACGGCTTGGTAAAGTCCGGATACGCTAGTATTGGTGCTTCAGTTAGATGTCGTTTTAATGTATCGAATGCGTGTTGACAGTCTATAGTCCAGCGTTCTTTTAATTGGACTTTCTTAAGCTTACCGTGTGTTAAATTGTAAAGTGGACTTGCGATTGTGCTGTAGTCTTTGATGAATTGACGATAGTAGCCAGTGAGACCTAAAAAAGCACGGACATCAGTGACCGTCTTTGGTACTGGACTCTCTAAAATTGCCTTAACCTTTTCAGGATTTGGCGCTATACCGTCTTCCGATATTTGATGACCTAAAAATAATAATTTCTTTTTCGCAAAGTCGCACTTGCTGGGTTTGATCTTAAGACCAGCTTCGCGTAGTCGCTGAAACACTTGGTTAATGTCATAATAATGATCCCAGATTGTTGGCGAATATATGATCACGTCGTCGAGATAGCACAAACAGAACTCCATGAGCAAACCTGAAAGAGTCATTTGCATCATGCGCTGAAATGTTGCTGGAGCATTGCAATGTCCAAATGGCATCGACGTGAATTCGAACAAACCTTCGTGACAGATGAAGGCTGTCTTCTCAATGTCTGCCTCATCCATTGGCACTTGCCAATAGCCAGATCGCAGATCGATAGTTGAGAAATATTTTGCGCCATTCAACGCATCAAGAGTTTCGTCAATGCGTGGTAATGGAAACCGATCCTTCTTTGTGATAGCGTTTAGTGGTCGATAATCGATACAGACACGGTCGGTTCCATCTTTTTTCTTCGCCAAGACAACCTGAAATGCCCAAGGGCTTTTTGATGGACGAATTACGCCTTGGTCAAGCATTTCTCTGATACTTTTGCTGAGTGTTTCACGTTTTCCAAACGGCACTCGATAAATTCGTTGTTGAATTGGTTCATGTGGTTCGATGTTAATTTTGTGTTTCACGTCAAGGCTGGTATGATTAATTTGCTCATTTGGTTGTGCAAACAAGTCGCGATTGTTGTGCAACATGAGCTTTAATAACTGTCTCTCATATTCGTCGAGATCAGTATCGTCAAAGTTAAGTTTTTCTGGCAAGTCGACGTTGGATGTTTGTTGCAACTGATGTTTTAGTGATCGACAGAAACGAGTGACTTGCTCAGCGCGTTGTTGACGTTTATCGTGTCGATTGACATTTGCGATTTCGACAGACGGTTTGTTGTCGTTTTGATTGATTTGATCAACGGTTGACAGTGATTCGACATGTTGTAATGCTGTTTCGCGATCGAGAATGACTTCGTTTGCGTCAACGTCTTCTGACACTCTACCCATGCGCATTAGGCCGTGAAGGCGGCACGGAGTATCGCTGATGTTTGTGACCGGTATAAAGAAACTTTGATCGCTAACCTTAACCATCGCACTTGGGGCGATGAACGGGTCGTCTCGTTTGCCCATTGGTTCAGGTTCAAACAATAACTCAGTACCGTTGGGTACATCATGCGGAGTTTTGAATCGAACGTATTGCGTTGTACGTGGCGGTATTTGAACCGGTTGAACGATCTCGCAGACTTGTGCCCACTTGGTTGCGATCTCCGCCTCGGTGTCAAGTGGAGACGACCAAGCCCAAGATGGAATGACTTCGTTGCGATAGCGAACGTTCATGTTGAAGTAATCGATTGTTAACCTGAAAATACGTAAAGCATCATCTCCAAACATAACAGTATTATTAATACCTTTAACAACATGAATCTTAATTGGTGCAATTACCTGACCAATCTTAACATGGAGAGATACTGAACCTAAAGATGGTATGGAACCATTGTCAGCGAAACCATAACAATCGATAATATCCTTAGTGTCAATTTCATGATGTGCGAAACACTGTGCAAACACATCATCACGCATGAGTGTTAACTCAGCACCTGTGTCAACTAAACCTACAATTGTGTAGTCATCGATCTCAGCCTCAATAAAGAATCTGGACGCTTTACTAGTAAAATGACATATTGCGTCAACAGATGTACTAGTATGTGGTTTAAAACCAGCTGGCGTCAAGGCTGCCAAGGCCGGTTGGCCAGTTTTGCGCACACCCCAAGCAGTTGAGATGACTGGAGGTGCAGCAACTGGTTGTTGTGTCGCAATCGGCTGTTGACGAATGTTGACTTGCGCAGATTCAGTTTGCGCTGCTGTATTGTTGTTATTACTACGTAAAGGCGTATTTGATAATGGTTGTTGAGCCTGTGGTTGGCTAACAACAGCAGTAGTTGGTGTTGCGACAGGCTTGATAAGTGTCTCCGTTGGTGGTGGACGAACACTTTGAGCCTGAACTGCGCCGCCATAGTTTGTTTGACTGAAATTTTGGCTTGCAATATTGTCATTGCGGAACCAGCAGTCGCTAGCCGTATGTCCACGCTTCTTGCAATGAGTGCATGTCGGTATAAGTGGACGTGGCTCATAGTTTGAATCTGGAATTTGGCCACTCGGCGGGCCTGACCTATGTCGAACACGAATGTCACTCTGTGGCGATACATGCTGTTGAATGCTACGGCAATTGTAAGACATATGTCCCTGCTTGCCACAGTTTCTGCAGACCAGGTCTTGTCTTGCCTGATTTTGTGTGCTCGACGAATTTCCATTTACTGTTTTCGCGTTGTAATTTTGGCGAAAATTCGATTGTTTTGCTGGCTGGCTCTGTTGCTGACTGCGTTGAGGCGAATTTTGTTGCTGTTTCTGATTGTAGGCATTGTATTGATTGTTTCGCCGCTGCGAGTTTTGATCGTTCTGCCTGTTATCAAATTTCGACCTCTGCTGGTCGCGATCTTGAGATTGCTCATTTCGCAGATTCAGCATTTGTTCGATTTTTGCGGCACGAATCTTCAAATCATGGAACGATTCGTCAGTGCCAGCAGTCAATTTGTGGAATATTTGTGCCTTTACGTTGCGTAGAAACGTTGTTCGCAGTAATTCATGCGCTTCTGTGTAATTGAGGCACTTGTTTTCAATGTATCGAGACCAGTAACAGAACAATTCTTCAGCGAATGTGTTGACATCGCTTGTTTGACGGATGCTTTGAAGCTTCGCCAGATGTTCTGGAAACGATGTTGAATGTGAGAAACGTTGTTCGAAATATTTGACGACTGAATGATAATCGAGCGCAGTAAATGGGCGATGTGGATTCTCGATATATTGCCAATAGTTCTCGGCTGGAGAATCTTCCTCGATTTTGTTTTTGAACCATTTCCATTTTTCGTCATCGTTTTTGATGTTATGCTCGTCAAGCTGTCGATTGAATTTTTTGAACCATTTGTCAAAATCTGTTGAACCATTGTACGGTTTGATCGACAGTGATTCTTTTGTGACAGCGTGAACGATGATTGGCGGCATTGGTGCTGGATATGGATTTGGCACGTGCGCCGCTGCATTTGTGTTGACATTTGACACGTTTGCACGCTGTTGTGGTTGGTTCGTGTCGTCAATTTCCGAATCGTTGTCATCATCGCAGTCGAAACGTGCATTTTTTGCAACATTGTGACGTGGTGTTGATGTCAGTACCTGTTTAACACCTGTATTAATTGGAGTTGTAAAATCAGTTGGAATAGGTGTTTGTACGTTTGTCTGAGCGTTTTCGCAATATGCTAGGCGCTGCTTAACTTGCGTTAAATCTGTAGATAGTTTTTGCAAGTTTTGGTCAGTCACCTGAATTTCACCGTAAAGGCGGTCTTCAATATTACGACAGGTACCTTGTAGATCGTTTTGAACTGTTTGTAATTGTTCTGCGAATGTGTGTTCAACTTGTTCAACTTGTGTTCTAACAGATTGTACGTCATGGCGAACTGATTGTACGTCTTTTAAGACGTCTTCGCGAATTGTCAAAACTTCGTGTTGAACTGATTGGACATCGCGTAATACGTCACGTTTGACAGCTTGAACATCATCTTGAACAGTCTGAACATTATTTTGTACTGTTTGAATATCTTTTAACACATTATCCTGAACAGTCTGGACATTGTTATATCTTTCTGGACAGTCTGAACATTATTTTGCACAGTTTGTAACTGTGTGCTGTTATTTTGTGCAAATGTCAGTAACTGTTCTAGTACCGAATCAGCAGATTTTGTCATTGCTGATGGGTTTTTACTCAATTCTACGTCAGGGCTTTTTTCAATAGTAGTAGGCTCAGGATTTTGTGCTAACGATATCATAGATGTTGAACGTGGTACATCAAAACCTGCAGATGGTACATTTATATCCTGAGGCTTATCTGTAGTATTTTCTAGCGGTGCCACTAACGTAGTGTCATTCATGGTCGTACATGTTGATTCTAGAGCCGGATTATCAAATTTTTGTGTGTATGGCTCATCAAATATGTCCTGAATTGGTTGATGTTCAGTAATTTCATCAATTTCAGATTCAGACATTGTACGGCCTAGGACAGAATTGCGTGTACTTCGCTTTTTCGGGCTGTGTAACATCATAGTGAGAGGTTAATTGACAAAAAACGGATACTTACCGGATGTTGACTTTAGTTTGTGTTAGTAGTGTCAATAGGAACAAAACGAACCAAAATGTGTTCGGGATCGCTGCAATCTGTCCAAAATCAACATAGAAACCAACCGTCGTGGTCACCATGTAAGGTAACCAGAACGTATTGGCAATCAACGTAATTTGCGCAGGAATCGAACCAGAAGACTACCGTCGTGGTCACCATGTAAGGTCTGGACTGGTCAAAAACGGGGATTTTCGACCGATCCGAAGGCGGGTATGGTCTAGTTTCGGGTTGATCCTGGAACAGTTTTAACACGATTTAAACACTCCTACGGCTCGTGTGAGTCTATACAACGCTATTTTCCGGTTTACTAGTAACACGCAAGTAATTAACACAAAATATGGAACAGAAGCCCGTTAGTCCCGCTGATGCTAAAATTGCCAAATTTCCCTATTTCTGACGGCTATAGCTTTTGAACGTGGGCCATGCGGCCGAAAAGCACTATAGAAATGATAAGTATTGGGAAACTGCAACTTGTAAGCGAAAAATGGGCAGAATCTGTCAGACACAGCCTACGGGACCGCTACTCAAATCACGTCCGGGCACAATAATAACAATAAACCACAAATTACAAAAATAGCAAGTACACCTTTCCCAGGCCTAAAAATTACTATTTTGACCAAATAAAATATGCTGATTTCGATTTACCACTTTTTATGTCTCCGTCAAGGCAAGAAATATATGTTCCAAGCGTGCCGAAAATAACACTACGTTTTACGTATATTAGAAAACCCTTTTAAGCACCTAAGCTAGCTATGTGAGCGCAAGAATACCCAGAATGTTCTAGAATCATCGCAATAATGACATAAAAAGAAATATGACAAATAAGACACAAACGGGGCAGAATTGGCAGAAATAGAGGTGCGAAATGGAATGAGCACCTTGAAATTAGTAGGAAACGGGAAAGGGGCGCCTGAAAACATGAAAATAAGCATTTATAAGATCGCAAAAATATGACATGTGGGAACTGGCACAAAAGGGTCAAGGGGAAAAGAATTTGTAGAAATGGGAATGCGCAACGCACTGAGCGCATAGAATTTGGTCAGAAAATGGGGTTTTAGTACCTGAAAACACAATATAAAATATATGTAAAAATACACGTAATTGACATAAGCGAAATTGGCAGAAATAGGACTAAGTTTGACAAGAATTTGACAGAAAGGTTAAAGCACTATAGTTTTACAAATGAGCAACAGTATGGCAAGGCTAAAAAAATACCAGTTAAGTACAAATCACGATACTAGGATCGAGACCGAGACGGCTGGAATTGCATGCCAAGGGGAAACGACATAGCTAGGAGGTCAGAGGGACGCCGAGAGTGAGCACCAGTGTGGCACAGAGTGCACACTGGGGCCCCACCCGACAATTTGATATAATACTTTACCATTGAAAAATAATGACAATATATTCGTTTTTCAATAAACTTAGCAATGTTACTAGTTAGGTTTATGGATCTATAATTTTTGACTAATTTTTACATCTTTCTTGTGCAGAGGAGAAATTAAGCATGATTTCCAAACTATTGGAAAAGCGAATGCTCTACCGTGGCGCTGCGCTAAGCGTCTGGCCTTCAACATTCCTTTAAAATTTGGCTGCCGACAGTTTCCCGCAATTTAACTTGTTAACCCAGGTCCCTCAGAATGTAATTTTTTGAAATGTCTGACCAACGTGACGATTGGCTTTGGTTCGATGTAAATTTATTATTAAGCATGTAGGACATGCGTGTCCCTCCCAGTGCAATACATGCAATAAACAGCATGTGTATATTTGCTTCATGCCGACATATAGTCCTCGAGAACGTTCTCCGGAGTATATATTTATTGCTTAAAAGTTCAAAACCAACCCGTAACAGCTTTTTCAGCTGCACTGTAAAAACGTTTCTTGGGCTCATTGTACCTACCTAGACTGATAGAGCGATGCAGAGTTTAGCTACTCAGTTTGCATATCGTTGCATTTATAGATATGTATATTTAATTAAAATTTAGTAAATACGTAGTGTATTTCGGTCTCGAGACTATCACATTGTTGGAATGGCTGACGACGATGTGATTATTAAACAACCGACCTCAGGTAAAATTAAGGTTTATTCTAGCTTGTTTGCAAAACATTGTTGTTGTTGTTGTTGTTGTTGTTGTTGTTGTTGTTGTTGTTGTTGTTGTTGTTGTTGTTGTTGTTGTTGTTGTTGTTGTTGTTGTTGTTGTTGTTGTTGTTGTTGTTGTTGTTGTTGTTGTTGTTGTTGTTGTTGTTGTTGTTGTTGTTGTTGTTGTTGTTGTTGTTGTTGTTGTTGTTGTTGTTGTTGTTGTTGTTGTTGTTGTTGTTGTTGTTGTTGTTGTTGTTGTTGTTGTTGTTGTTGTTGTTGTTGTTGTTGTTGTTGTTGTTGTTGTTGTTGTTGTTGTTGTTGTTGTTGTTGTTGTTGTTGTTGTTGTTGTTGTTGTTGTTGTTGTTGTTGTTGTTGTTGTTGTTGTTGTTGTTGTTGTTGTTGTTGTTGTTGTTGTTGTTGTTGTTGTTGTTGTTGTTGTTGTTGTTGTTGTTGTTGTTGTTGTTGTTGTTGTTGTTGTTGTTGTTGTTGTTGTTGTTGTTGTTGTTGTTGTTGTTGTTGTTGTTGTTGTTGTTGTTGTTGTTGTTGTTGTTGTTGTTGTTGTTGTTGTTGTTGTTGTTGTTGTTGTTGTTGTTGTTGTTGTTGTTGTTGTTGTTGTTGTTGTTGTTGTTGTTGTTGTTGTTGTTGTTGTTGTTGTTGTTGTTGTTGTTGTTGTTGTTGTTGTTGTTGTTGTTGTTGTTGTTGTTGTTGTTGTTGTTGTTGTTGTTGTTGTTGTTGTTGTTGTTGTTGTTGTTGTTGTTGTTGTTGTTGTTGTTGTTGTTGTTGTTGTTGTTGTTGTTGTGGTTGTGGTTGTTGTTGTTGTTGTTGTTGTTGTTGTTGTTGTTGTTGTTGTTGTTGTTG
>JASANG010002400.1:0-32988 GCA_030248215.1 Enoplolaimus lenunculus
CATTTCAAATCTTTGTGTTTTATATAAGATATATTTATTTGTCTTTATATATTAGAAAAATTTGTCTTATATTTCAGAAATATTGTTCTTAATCGTTTATGATACAAAGTGTTAAAACTAAGACATTTAAATGTGAAATTTTTTTAAACCAATATTTCTGAAAAATTTAAAAAATAAGTCTTCAATTCAAGACATATATATATCTGGAGTCTGTATCAAGACATATATAATTGTTTTAAATTTCAGACAATATTTCTTGAATACAAGACAATTTATTTTGTGTGTAGACAATGTCTTGTCAATGGATGACTTTGCCGAGCAAAGCTATAAGTGATAATGAAGAACAACTACCTATACTTCGCCAATGTCGGGCATTGGCCAGACACATGATGCTCTACAGGATCAACATTGTTTCTCCTCACGTTGCATGGGATTTTGAAAATTTTTTTTGCTATTTGTTAACCAAAACACCCATGTCCCGACGTCTGATCCAGTCAGTCAGCAAAGAATCAAAATGAACAAATTTTATGCTCAACGGTATCATGCGGGGTTCACGTTATAACCGGGGCAGGCGGGACACAGTTTGTCACATGTTGATTCGACGTCAGCGTTAAAATTTGTGCACTTATGTTGGGTCAACAGACAAAACTCGAATGTCTTATGACATTAGCTTACAAACCACCGCTCTCAAATGATGAATGTGTACAAGGGACGGTATGTCACGTGACACTGCCGGACTTTTATGCGAATATCATATGATATTCCAAAATTTCAACGAATATCATATGATATTCAACGGGACAGTGTAACCTTTGGGTGCTAATAAATGAATGAAAAGTTAGACGACAAAGGCACAAACGTGCTTTATACCAAATACATGCCTGCAAATCGCTTCCGACACAAAATCGCTTAAAATCACAGCTTCATAATTCAAAAATTCAAATTTCAAATCATATGATATTCAACAGGACAATTTGGGTATGTTACCTCAACTATGCAGACATTTGAAAATATATCATATGATATTCGCAGATAATACCTCGAATATCATATGATATTGAAGGACAAAAGGTGACCTACACATGATATTAGCAGACAAATACGAATTTTTGAATACGATATGGGGTCTACAAGCAGACAAAATGTGACCCAATAGTCTAATAGGGACAAAACGTGTCCCAAGCTGCCCCGGTTATAACGTGAACTCCGCATCATGGCGGATGCATGCAGAATTTGTCGAATATAACCCCTTCTCACAATGAGTTGCCTATAGGCAACTAAGCGCAGTGTATATACGTTAAATAGTATATATCGCACCGTGTTTAACAATTGCAACACGTATACATAGTACTAAATCACCACAAGACGTGAGAGCCCCCTCTTGCTCGAGCGTCAAGCTCCTACAGCTGAGTGATGATGGTATACGCATCCCACTCCAGTCACTGAAGTTCGAATCCTAGCATAAAAGTATCTCTCAGAGGAAATAGAAAATATTCATGTGAGAAAGGGTTAAACTCTATATTTCTAAACGTATACTTTAACTAAAATTTCTGATTTTTAAGAAAAAATTTCTCACGTTTAAGAAATATGATTAAAGGATGGTACACTTGAAAATTCAGTTTTCTCGCTGAATAGTTTTCTGTGTCTCAAAGATACTTTTTTGTATGCAGTTGTCAAAAAAAATCGCATTCTAAAATATGGTTTTGACAACACGAGTGGCAGTTGGCAACTATGGTTGCCACCCAAATTGAGAAAACTCTATATAAAAATGTCGAGCATACGGTAAACAAATACTCTATACTTTATTTGCATGAAAATCTTCTGGGTTTATATATGCTTCGTCATTGAATAAGAAGCGTTGAATTTCTCAGTTTTGCTTTATGTCAACTTCGGCGTAGTTTGCCAAAACCAGGGAATATCCAGGCTTATGAATTTTTCACTTTTCCCCAGCAAAACCTGATGCCGTGTGTATTTCCCACCAATAAGTGGAAAATCAGGCCGTCATACAGGAGGGCTGCTCTAGGCTGCTTACGTACATTTCTTACACAAAAGTCTAAAATTAGTCTTGGACAATTCTATTCCGAGAACCGAACTCTCAACTTGAGCCTAAGCCTATTAGCCCATAGAGGGAGTTTAAGACCCAAATGTAGGCGTACACTGCAAAAATTGGCAAGTCAAATTGAATTTTTTTGAAATAGGCTCTACAGGACTACACAAACTGAGTCAACTTCGACACCGCCAGAGTCAAACATGCGACGTATTGAGTCAAATTTGTTTGCGGCGGAGTCGAATTTGATTCTGGCGGAGTCGAATTTGACTCAGTTTGTGTAATGTCGTAGAGCCTATTTCGGAGAGAGTCAATTTGACTCACCATTTTTTGCAGCGAATATATCTAAACTTACCACTTCCCTGCAGCAGAGAAAACAGCTAAATGTTAACAAAGCAAAACTTCCAAACGACGTAACTTTGAATTTTTTGTAATGTTTTTTTTCGCTGCATAACAATACGTCTTTATTACTGTAAATTGCATTTTAAACCAAAAGTTTGCATTCACTGCACATTGCATGCGTTGTATATATATGCAACGCATGTGCAATTTGCCCAAAATTGTGCGTCGAAAAGTGCAATTTTTGCTGCGTGCAACGTCTTGCAGTTTGTGTTGTTTTTAGCAATTTTGGTAAAATTGAAAGAATGTCAAGTTGCCGTAATGTATTAATATTTGAAAGATCTTTTCCGCCAGGGTTTAAAACTGAGAGGTTTCGGAGAGAATTGTCCAAGACTAATTTTAGACTTTTGTGTAAGAAATGTACGTAAGCAGCCTAGAGCAGCCCTCCTGTATGACGGCCTGATTTTCCACTTATTGGTGGGAAAAATCACACGGCATAGGTTTTGCTGGGGAAAAGTGAAAAATTCATAAGCCTGGATATTCCCTGGTTTTGGCAAACTACGCCGAAGTTGACATAAAGCAAAACTGAGAAATTCAACGCTTCTTATTCAATGACGAAGCATATATAAACCGAGAGGTTTTCATGCAATAAAGTCTGAGTATTTGTTTACCGTATGCTCGACATTTTTATATAGGTTTCTCAATTTGGGTGGCAACCATAGTTGCCAACTGCCACTCGTGTTGTCAAAACCATATTTTAGAATGCGATTTTTTTTGACAACTGCATACAAAAAAGTATCTTTGAGACACAGAAAACTATTCAGCGAGAAAACTGAATTTTCAAGTGTACCATCCTTTAATCATATTTCTTAAACGTGAGAAATTTTTTCTTAAAAATCAGAAATTTTAGTTAAAGTATACGTTTAGAAATATAGAGTTTAACCCTTTCTCACATGAATATTTTCTATTTCCTCTGAGAGATACTTTTATGCTAGGATTCGAACTTCAGTGACTGGAGTGGGATGCGTATACCATCATCACTCAGCTGTAGGAGCTTGACGCTCGAGCAAGAGGGGGCTTGATGTCTTGTGGTGATTTAGTACTATGTATACTAATGCCAAATGTTTGCGTTGCTTTTTTTTCTAAATTTTGGTGACGTAAATTATAAGAGTTTATTTGCGGTTGAAAAACCAAACGAGCATTTGGATTAAAGTTTAGAGAATTTGTCATTGGATAATTTTAATGGAATGCGTTCAACGATGATGCAACAGGTACAAATAACAAAGGTGTGTACGAAGTAAACCCAGAGTGGCTGGGCGGTATATGACAGACAGGGGTAGAGATGATATATTCCCTAACGAAATTTTTACAAACAAGAAAACCACGTTGTCGACAGACATTTTAGAACCGCGTTCAGGATCAGAAAAATATTTTTGCAACTGTTGATTATACCCTTTCGAGCTGTACATCCTGGTTTACGCTAGTGCTGAGGAGTGTCCTCAAAAATAATGAAGGAATTGTAAAAATACACTCTGTTACTGGCTTATAGAGGTAGTGCTTGGCTCACTGTTGCCCTAATATATTTTTCTAGTATTGATCACAAATACTCGTCGGAGTAACTTATTCTCGAAATAACATTGTAACCGTTTGCGTTCGGTCGATGCAAAACGATTTTTGAACTATACGAGAACAGGATCATCAGAACTTTTCCGGCACCCTCCGCCAGTTGTTCAAGAGCCTGACCCTGCGGGATTTGAGTTAATTTCGAAAAATTAAATTAAACTCGCTAATCGTAGTCTGCGAGTCGCTAGAGAAGTTGTTAAAAACTTTTATAGTTCACTGCATAGTTGTAACGTACGATGAATTTTAAATTGAAACCAGTCTATAAATAAATGTTTTCAGTGGCGGAACCGGATATCCTATTTCAGTGACGGAACTGGAAACCTTTTTCAGTGGCGGAACCGGAAAACCTTTTTCAGTGGCGGAACCGGAAAACCTTTTTCAGTGGCGGAACCGGAAAACCTTTTTCAGTGGCGGAACCGGAAAACCTTTTTCAGTGGCGGAACCAGAATAGTGAAAATGTGTTATTGTGACTGGTCGCACTTTAAATCTTTCCAACTTGAAATCGTCAACCGTTAGCGAATAACAAGAATTTTTGAAAGGGAAGGTTATGTTCTTTAACAATTTCGGCCAATGTTACTTTAAGAGCCGTAACAGTAGATTAAGCGTGTTCCTAATCCTAAGCTTAAACCTAAGCCTAAGCAAAAAATGTAATCTTGAACCTATACCTACTCTTATACAGACCCACCAGAAACCGGGACGGCTCTGACAGTAACATGGGTCAAAATTTCATTGAGGTAGTTTTTTGTATAAACAAAGCATCTTAACCCACTTTACGAACAATCCAAAATAGGAGTTATCAGTTAGACCATTCCTGGCTACGCTCTTGCACTAAGCAAAAGCAAACTTTGCAATTTAATACCTGTGCAAATTTTAACCAATTTTTGTTTAGAATATATTTTACTTAAACTTATATTAAAAATATCTATAAAATGGACAACAAATACGACATCGAAAATCAGCCTGTAATCGAGTCAAATTCCGGTTCGGCGTCATCCAGTGGACAACGTCGCTATCCGCCAGGACCTAATCCTAATGTTTCGTACGGTGGACCAACAAGTTCCCGTGTGGATACCGTAGGTAAGTTTCTTCTCACAATTGCATTAAAGGAGCAATAAAAAAGGATGTTAACAGGAGTATAAGCATATTCCTAAGCTAAGCCTAAGCCTAAACGTAAGAATGAGCCTATCCCTACCCCTTAAGCCAAAAAATAGTCTAAAGCTTAAGCTTACTCTGTGTAAACGTAATTTAGGCAGCGTTTTATCTTTGCAAATAATGTATCTTATTAGATACGGTCCTCAAGAGTTTCCAAAAACAGCAATAACTCTTTGCGTCAAAAAAGTTTGTTTATCAATTGGTTTGAGGGCTTTAAAATCGTAAAAAGTACACGTAATGCTGACCTCACGCCAGCAAGCGGTACCATGCGGCATTAAGGTAAAATTAATAATTTTAAACAAGACTCACGGCACTGCGCGTCGAATTAATGCAATATTTAACATAGTTTGCCACAAATATAGCGCAACTTTTAAGTCTAAGATACTTGTTAGAATAGCGCTATATATTTTGACTAAAATTAATGTCGCGGCAACACACGTGGTGCTGTATGGCACCACACAAACAATTTATAAATAAACCTTTTTCGACACGCGGCGCCGTGCGGCGCTGAACGGCATCGCACGCCAAGTATAACGCCGCCCAAATTGTGTAAAAAAAATTAAGATTTCAAAGCATTATTAATACTATTTTAGCCAATCAAAATATGGATGGTTCACTTGGATTTTGCGGTTATTTTCTTATGTTTGTTTCGATTATTGGAATAGTGTTTACGTTTCCGGTCACTATATGGTCATGTTTTAAGGTAAATTTATAGTTGAACGTTGACCCCACGCTTCTAAATACATGTGTATTCTATCTACGTTCAGCAGTTTTTTTGTGAGCAAAATAAATGTTTTGAAAAATTCGACGGGACTCTAGCAATTTTCCCACGCTATCTGGGTGAGGTAAAAATTTGCCTACCCGTTCAAGAAATAATTGTTTTATAATCAAGAATGTATTTTCCGATTTTTAATATGTAAAAAAAGTTGCTCCGTTGAAATTCTTAAGACAGTATATAAATAATGCAATTCGGATTGAGCTCAGGCTCTCGCCAACCTAAATTGACGTCTTGGACGTAACTTAGGTTGTAAAATTAGGAAATTTGGTTGAGCTTATCTCCCAATTTTGAAGGCGACTTCTCTGAGAAATCTGGTTTCTAAAGAAATATATGTCTTAAAAATCAGCAGAAAAGGTGTTTTATTTAAGACATGTTTGTTTTATATTTCAGAAATATGTGCCTTGTTTTTCAGAAATGTTTGTCTTAATCGTTTTTGAAACACACTCTTTAATCGAAGACATTTAAGTGTTAAAAACTTCAGACACAGATTTCTGAAAAATTTCAAAAACTAATGTCTTGCATTCAAAGCATAAATGTCTGCAGTTTAGATTAAAAGACAATTGTCTTTGAATTTTAGAAAATATTTCTTGAATATCAGAAAATGTTTTTGATCTCCTGACTATTAGTGCGAATATAGTTTTGACTGGAAGCTTTTTAACTGCTTGCAGCTGCAATTTATTCATTGGTAAGAATTTTTATATGTATGAATATGCTAAGTTGTATTCTGATTATAGATTGTTCAAGAGTATGAGCGTGCAGTAATTTTTCGACTTGGTCGTGTCGTTAAAGGTGGTGCCCGCGGTCCCGGTATGTTAATTTGTTTAACAAAGGTTCGCAGAATTACGAACAATAAAAATGTTAATAAATATATAAAGCACTTAGCACTTCTTAATTATAGGACCATCCTACTGCAAAATTGAAAAACCAGTGGACTTAATGATTGGAAAACTTGGGCCCAGGCTCAAGATTACGATTATAATTTTTATCTACGCTTACGCTTAGGCATAGATTTATATATAAGCTTAGGCGTTGATGGGCATGTCTTTTGAGTTAACATGGGTCTGGAAATCCGAACTGTGCACGGAATTATGAATTTCTGAGATATTAGATTTTTTCAAAGGACAGATATTAAGCAAGAAAACCATATAGACTTCAGCGACCTTAAACAGTGTGCACTGAACGGTTTTATTCCAGCTTACTTTTTTAAACATCCATGTTCCATGCTTACGGCAACAGCGTGCCATATCAAATTGTGTTCGCTATGTGATTTGTACACACTAGCGGATCCATAGGGATAACGTGGAAGCGTACGGCCACCGTGAGGAATTTTGTGCTAAAGTGGTAAAGTTCCCGCAATTTTTTTCCACAAAAGTTTTCTTGTGAAATAACGGTAAGCTCCCTACCTCACTATTTTAGGGCGGCGGCGTTTTTCCTCGCCACCTGTAGCTGAGGCCCTGCATTCAGTACTTCTACATGTAATTTAAATTCTTGCGTTTACTATTATTATTAATAATAATATTATTATAATTATTATTATTATTTTTATTCTTTGTGTTCCAGGTTTATTTCCAATCATTCCATGCATTGATACATTCAAAAAAGTTGATCTCCGCGTTGTTTCCTTCAATGTGCCCCCTCAAGAAGTAAGCGATGTTTTGTAATTTTAAACAGCTTTTAGTTATTTGAGGATATAGAAGATTTAGCCCATACAATATTTTGCTTTCATCTAAAGATTGTTTTAATAAGCGTACATTTTTAAATCAAATTTATAACTCATATTTTTGATCATGTGGCCGAAAATAATTTTTACAGCATTGTGGTAACAAGATTAGCCTAGCTCCATCTAGACATGTTCCTGCGACTTTAATAATTTTTTGTTGCCTGGCCGATGCCGGCACCCGTAGACTTGAAGATACTGACGACGGAAACGCAAGAATTTAAATTACATGTAGAAGTACTATGCAGGCCTCACTCAGGTGGCGGGAACGCCGCCGCCTAAATAGTGGGTAGGGACTTCCGTTATTTCACAAGAAATTTTGTGGAAAAAAATTGCAGGACTTTACCCTTTAGCAAAATTCCTCACGGGCCGCCTTCCATATCCCTATGGTCCGCTACATGTACAAATCACATAGCGAACACAATTTGATATGGCACGCTGTTGCCGTAAGCATGGAACATGGATGTTTAAAAAAGTAAGCTGGAATAAAACCGTTCAGTGCACACTGTTTAAGGTCGCTGAAGTCTATATGGTTTTCTTGCTCAATATCGGTACTTAGAAAAAATCTAATATCTCAGAAATTCATAATTCCGTGCACAGTTCGGATTTCCAGACCCATGTTAACTCAAAAGACATGCCCATCAATGCCTAAGCTTATATATAAATCTATGCCTAAACTGTAAGCCTAGATAAAAATCATAAGCGTAATCTTGAGCCTGAGCCCAAGTTTTCCAATCATTAAGTCCACTGGTTTTTCAATTTTGCAGTAGGATGGTCCTATAATTAAGAAGTGCTAAGTGCTTTATATATTTATTAACATTTTTATTGTTCGTAATTCTGCGAACCTTTGTTAAACAAATTAACATACCGGGACCGCGGGCACCACCTTTAACGACACGACCAAGTCGAAAAATTACTGCACGCTCATACTCTTGAACAATCTATAATCAGAATACAACTTAGCATATTCATACATATAAAAATTCTTACCAATGAATAAATTGCAGCTGCAAGCAGTTAAAAAGCTTTCAGTCAAAACTATATTCGCACTAATAGTCAGGAGATCAAAAACATTTTCTGATATTCAAGAAATATTTTCTAAAATTCAAAGACAATTGTCTTTTAATCTAAACTGCAGACATTTATGCCTTGAATGCAAGACATTAGTTTTTGAAATTTTTCAGAAATCTGTGTCTGAAGTTTTTAACACTTAAATGTCTTCGATTAAAGAGTGTGTTTCAAAAACGATTAAGACAAACATTTCTGAAAAACAAGGCACATATTTCTGAAATATAAAACAAACATGTCTTAAATAAAACACCTTTTCTGCTGATTTTTAAGACATATATCTCTTTAGAAACCAGATTTCTCAGAGAAGTCGCCTTCAAAATTGGGAGATAAGCTCAACCAAATTTCCTAATTTTACAACCTAAGTTACGTCCAAGACGTCAATTTAGGTTGGCGAGAGCCTGAGCTCAATCCGAATTGCATTATTTATATACTGTCTTAAGAATTTCAACGGAGCAACTTTTTTTACATATTAAAAATCGGAAAATACATTCTTGATTATAAAACAATTATTTCTTGAACGGGTAGGCAAATTTTTACCTCACCCAGATAGCGTGGGAAAATTGCTAGAGTCCCGTCGAATTTTTCAAAACATTTATTTTGCTCACAAAAAAACTGCTGAACTAGATAGAATACACATGTATTTAGAAGCGTGGGGTCAACGTTCAACTATAAATTTACCTTAAAACATGACCATATAGTGACCGGAAACGTAAACACTATTCCAATAATCGAAACAAACATAAGAAAATAACCGCAAAATCCAAGTGAACCATCCATATTTTGATTGGCTAAAATAGTATTAATAATGCTTTGAAATCTTAATTTTTTTTACACAATTTGGGCGGCGTTATACTTGGCGTGCGATGCCGTTCAGCGCCGCACGGCGCCGCGTGTCGAAAAAGGTTTATTTATAAATTGTTTGTGTGGTGCCATACAGCACCACGTGTGTTGCCGCGACATTAATTTTAGTCAAAATATATAGCGCTATTCTAACAAGTATCTTAGACTTAAAAGTTGCGCTATATTTGTGGCAAACTATGTTAAATATTGCATTAATTCGACGCGCAGTGCCGTGAGTCTTGTTTAAAATTATTAATTTTACCTTAATGCCGCATGGTACCGCTTGCTGGCGTGAGGTCAGCATTACGTGTACTTTTTACGATTTTAAAGCCCTCAAACCAATTGATAAACAAACTTTTTTGACGCAAAGAGTTATTGCTGTTTTTGGAAACTCTTGAGGACCGTATCTAATAAGATACATTATTTGCAAAGATAAAACGCTGCCTAAATTACGTTTACACAGAGTAAGCTTAAGCTTTAGACTATTTTTTGGCTTAAGGGGTAGGGATAGGCTCATTCTTACGTTTAGGCTTAGGCTTAGCTTAGGAATATGCTTATACTCCTGTTAACATCCTTTTTTATTGCTCCTTTAATGCAATTGTGAGAAGAAACTTACCTACGGTATCCACACGGGAACTTGTTGGTCCACCGTACGAAACATTAGGATTAGGTCCTGGCGGATAGCGACGTTGTCCACTGGATGACGCCGAACCGGAATTTGACTCGATTACAGGCTGATTTTCGATGTCGTATTTGTTGTCCATTTTATAGATATTTTTAATATAAGTTTAAGTAAAATATATTCTAAACAAAAATTGGTTAAAATTTGCACAGGTATTAAATTGCAAAGTTTGCTTTTGCTTAGTGCAAGAGCGTAGCCAGGAATGGTCTAACTGATAACTCCTATTTTGGATTGTTCGTAAAGTGGGTTAAGATGCTTTGTTTATACAAAAAACTACCTCAATGAAATTTTGACCCATGTTACTGTCAGAGCCGTCCCGGTTTCTGGTGGGTCTGTATAAGAGTAGGTATAGGTTCAAGATTACATTTTTTGCTTAGGCTTAGGTTTAAGCTTAGGATTAGGAACACGCTTAATCTACTGTTACGGCTCTTAAAGTAACATTGGCCGAAATTGTTAAAGAACATAACCTTCCCTTTCAAAAATTCTTGTTATTCGCTAACGGTTGACGATTTCAAGTTGGAAAGATTTAAAGTGCGACCAGTCACAATAACACATTTTTCACTATTCTGGTTCCGCCACTGAAAAAGGTTTTCCGGTTCCGCCACTGAAAAAGGTTTTCCGGTTCCGCCACTGAAAAAGGTTTTCCGGTTCCGCCACTGAAAAAGGTTTTCCGGTTCCGCCACTGAAAAAGGTTTCCAGTTCCGTCACTGAAATAGGATATCCGGTTCCGCCACTGAAAACATTTATTTATAGACTGGTTTCAATTTAAAATTCATCGTACGTTACAACTATGCAGTGAACTATAAAAGTTTTTAACAACTTCTCTAGCGACTCGCAGACTACGATTAGCGAGTTTAATTTAATTTTTCGAAATTAACTCAAATCCCGCAGGGTCAGGCTCTTGAACAACTGGCGGAGGGTGCCGGAAAAGTTCTGATGATCCTGTTCTCGTATAGTTCAAAAATCGTTTTGCATCGACCGAACGCAAACGGTTACAATGTTATTTCGAGAATAAGTTACTCCGACGAGTATTTGTGATCAATACTAGAAAAATATATTAGGGCAACAGTGAGCCAAGCACTACCTCTATAAGCCAGTAACAGAGTGTATTTTTACAATTCCTTCATTATTTTTGAGGACACTCCTCAGCACTAGCGTAAACCAGGATGTACAGCTCGAAAGGGTATAATCAACAGTTGCAAAAATATTTTTTGATCCTGAACGCGGTTCTAAAATGTCTGTTGACAACGTGGTTTTCTTGTTTGTAAAAATTTCGTTAGGGAATATATCATCTCTACCCCTCCCGTCATATACCGCCCAGCCACTCTGGGTTTACTTCGTACACACCTTTGTTATTTGTACCTGTTGCATCATCGTTGAACGCATTCCATTAAAATTATCCAATGACAAATTCTCTAAACTTTAATCCAAATGCTCGTTTGGTTTTTCAACCGCAAATAAACTTTTATAATTTACGTCACCAAAAATTTGAAAAAAAAGCAACGCAAACATCAATGGCGTGATCTAAATCTTTCTGACGGGGCGCGAGGCACACGAAGTGCATAAATAGTAGAAAAGAATCTGCGACAGAAGCGAGCGACAAGCCAAACACAATTTTAAAACCAAATTTTATTAATGCCAAATGTTGGCGTTGCTCCCCAGTTGGGAGGATATGACCTGACTGTTCGTTTGAATCTACCAGTCATACACATTGGAATATAATATTGACGGCATGTTTTTAACACAGCCTGTAGCGTTAAGCTAATAAAAAAGGCGTACCCCATACTGTAAACAGTGTAATTGAAGCTAAACAAACATAAACCGTTGACTGAATATACAATTAATAGTTTCCTTACGGTAACTAAGGGCTGATCGAAAATATTTCAATTTTGATGCTATGGATTGAGGCACGGGTCCAGCGTTCCAGTTTCAGGGTTACAGCCAGAACGAGGGGCTGCCAAAGCGTGAGTTTTGTCCGTCACCGAGTATTAAAATGTTTTGTGAAACACATACATTGAAAATTGCAATGAGTTAATCGACACAGACGAAAAGTTTAGTTTTTTTATAAACTCTACCTCTGACTCTGAGCTGAGTTGATTCTCATTCCGAGTTGAATTGATTCGTTCAAATGATTGTCAGATGAAGTTTATTAATTATAACAGAATGAGTTTAATCAACTCAGAATTATAAGTCCTGAGAGTTCTAACTTAGACTGAGTCATTAAACTCATTCTTAGTTAAAATAAACTCACTGAAATTTACACGCGTAGGTATAGCATTTTGTAGTTGCAAAGCACTCAAGTTTAGTTTAGCATATGCAAAATTGTTCAAAAATATCTTTCTGTTATTTTGCAGTGTCTTTTCAGTTACCTCTCCCGACAGCAAATTTTAACAAAAATAGATCGTTTTCGAAATTTTATTGCATGTTTGAGCTTTTCGTAACCTCAACTGGTCATTTAAAATCCAAATTAATAGTTGTAAACAAACTGTATTTTTGAGATTGTTGCAAGCTATTTCTTCGGCCGATCAGCGTCGTTTGCACCGTTACGTGGAATACACAATGTTTCTCAACAACTAAACATTGGTTCAACAGATATGCGTCAGAGCTTTAACCAAAGTTTCGCAGTTTTGTAGTGGAATCAGCAGCGGAGGACATCAGAAGCACAAATATACTTTATTTGTAAGCGCAAAACAACGTAAATATATAAGAAATCGCTCAAAATGTACAAAATTTATACACTCACAATTGCAAATAACAGTATTTCGTAAGGCGAAAACAGCGCAAATTCACAAACAAGCGCAGTCAATAGTTGCATCGGGACTGAAGCTAAATTTTTTGTTTTGCGTATACAGTGGCAGGATTTTTAAAAAGTTTCGAGGAGCAAACATTAAATGTTTTGAGAGACGATAAGGATTTTATCGGTAAGTAGCGAATAAATTTCATATTTTGACAACCAAGCCCGTTGGATAGAAGGTCATTGTGTTCAACCCCTTGAAAAACATTTAGCCTTTCCGTATTGAAAACGGTCAATCTCGCTTGAAAGCAGTGGGAAATTCTTGTGTGCCAATGTTGAAAAATCGTTGAGTCCCTTTTTGTTTGCTAAGCTGGCTGCAGGCAAAGTGTAAAATTTCGATACCGAGTTTATAAGGCAGGCCTGTAGCCAGCTCACCTTGCTTGGTGGCTGAAAATTTTTTTGACCCTTAAGCAAGGATCAAAATTTTCTAGGGTTGGACAAAATTTTTTCGGAAGGGGGCTGAGACCCCTTGCGCCGCATGACTACGAGCCCGTTATAAGGTGTGTCACAGCTCATGATAAGGGCTAATTTTGTGGGTACTAGTTATTGCCCTCAGCGGCCAATGTAAAGAAGAAGGGCGGAACAGTATTATAAGCTTATTCTTGACAAACGTAAGAATGAGTTTATTCCTAAGCATAAGCAAGCAAAAAATATTAGTCTAAAGCTTAATCTTATTCTATTCTAGTCTCACAGAAAAACGTTCCGCCCCTGATCTTTACATGGAATCCCTGAGCAGAGCACGTAGATGTCTTAGGCTGGCTGCAAAAACCAAATGAAAAAACTACATTATATATACTACAGTTTATAGGGCTTAATAATTAGTAAAAACGAAACTTCTGTGTAAAAACATACAAGAACCCAATTGTAAACTACAAAATGCAATGTATTGTGTAACTTTCAGCGTTTGCAGCACTATTTATCATAGAAGAATTAAGCGCTTAATACAGGGTATGATGCATAGAAAAGTAAACAAAAATTTATCTTTTCAGGCAAAAACTATACGTACTACATATCGCTCTATTCAGGCATTTTTTCTTTAACTTTTGCGTCAAAAGTTTCGTCTATATGATGTCATCTAACCAGGGATGCAACTACAGGGGACGTGCGATACGCCGCTCCCCTCGTACCGTGATTTTCGCCCCCTCCAGACCAAATTTTTTTTTCGGCTGTTGTATATACATTCAGTCCACAAGCTTAGGATTAGGCTTTAGTGTTAGGTTTCGGTTAGGGCGTTACCAAAGCCATTATCTTAAATATGGTCGGTGGCAAGTGAACAAGGAATGCTTTTTGTCAGCATAAATAATACTATGGCATAAATTTTTCATACTCCCAATTGTAACTCTTCGTGCCCCCCTTACAATTCCTAGCCACGTGCGAGACTGCTTGTAAAGCGGACACTGGCGTCATAAATACGTGAAAAATGACGTGATGTTCAACAGAGTGATGCTAAATTAGCATTTATGAAACATTATTGTTTTGTCAAATAAATTTTTCTACACTTTACAATTGATGTCTATTGTTTAGCGTATAGTTTTTACCGTATATCGCAGTGGTTCAGCGTGGACTTGGCCGCAATATCAGCTGGCTCATAGCCAGCCGAGCTTGCTAGGCAGGCCCGTAGCCAGCTACTTGGCTATGGGGACCAAAAATTTTTTAGAAGAGGCGTACAAAAGTTTTCAATGACTGTACAAGCAAGGTCGAAAATTTTCTATAGGAGTCCAAAATTTTTCTAGACGGACTCAGCCTCCCGTGGCCCCTCAGGCTACGATCCGGTGTTTGGGAAGTTTAAAATGTAAAAGTCATAGGTCAAAAATTTTGTAAGGAGTTGAGCGATAAACTTGTCAAAGTGCTTATTTGTTTAGTTTTTATGTTTTTGAGAGGTTATATTTATCTTCCTGGTATGAACCTCGTTCAACACAGTATAGCCGATAATCCAGTATCATTAATCACTTTAAGATTATTGGTTTTAGCTAAAATGTTACCATCGAAAGACAACAAAATATGATTCAAACCTAAAACAGGCTGCTTTTGTGAGCAATTTATACAAAGCGGATTTAGTAAACCAGCTTAGTAAATGAACACTAAAGCCAGATGCTTTAGGTATGTTATGAAATGGTAAGAAAGAAATGCAAAGCTTCGACAAACGGGTGGATGAGTGGTTGACGACCCTCGTCAGATTTCCATTTGCCTAATCCGAAATTTTTAAACGTTTAAAACATTCCGGGACCGGTTCTGGATAATATTTCAAACCGAAATTTTGAGCCCAATAAAGTGTAGCTACTAAATTGTCTTCAAAGAGTAAATACAAAAAACAGCGAAATTACCAAAAATAAATACGAGTTTGAGAAGGAAAAACCTGAGCAAAGAGCCCTTGGACTTTAAAATTAGAATTTTTCGATTCTAACTATTTACGAACTCAAATTACAGAAATAGACTTGCATTATTGTTTCAGGCTCAATATAAGGAACCCTTACTTTTCTTGGTTCTCCGACTCTTACCGGCAGGGTAGAACCGGAGGTCTGCCTCCGGCTGCGGCTCCGGTAGAAAATCGGCTGCGGCTACGGCTCCGGCTCCGGTAGAATTTTTGCCGGAGGTTCCGGCAATTTCGGTAGTAAATTTTTTGCATAATTTTGCAAATTTATTTGTTTAGCTCGTATCGTTTTACTTTTGTCACAATTTTCAGGAAAGAGTTTCCGAAACTTCGCAGGAAATTAGCGTAAAACCAAACAACTTAACATCATATTGCAGATATTGGCTAAAATTAACTAATTATCCATCATTTTTAATACCTAATTTCGCCTCATCTCCGGCTCCGGCTGCGGCAAGTTTTGTTGAACTGTGCATATACGTTCCTTGTAGTATCAAACTTGCGGTATATAGAACCATTGTAGCAAAAAGTTTGCATGGCTGCGTATAAAGTTCAGTGGTGAGAGCAGTGGAACGGTAAACCGTAGGTACGTCGTGAATTCGAGCCCCACCACATCCGCAACAAAGTTTTCGCGAAAGGCTTAATATACGGTACTGTTTAACATAGAATTTTATTACACCAAGGTATTGACGTAAAGTTTATACAGACTCAGCGAAACTGCTACTTCACAAACTTAATTAACGATGTTTACTGATATTAATTCAGAAATAACCAACTCGCTAGCTGAATTGATTCATCAACTCATTGGAATTTACAGTGTAGGTTATTATGCGGCATCCAAAATAATGAACGGATCCAGGTGTTAAACTGAAACGTCATTGAATTTTCATGATAAACCCAGCTAAAATACACCAAGTATCCTTTGCGCCGTTCCGTTCTCAAATCCAGGCAAATCGCTGACCACATGTATATATTTCAGATGTGATTTTAAAATTGGTTTTATTTAAATTTTGCACTTTATTGACATTGCGACAGTAATGCGCATTGAAAAGTTTCCAAAACATGCTTATTTGATCAAACGAATTAAAGTGTTGGTTTTCTTTGTATCTTATCGTATTTATGGTTCAAGTCTTGTTCTGTAACAAATATAATACACTGTAAATTCCAATGAGTTGATTAATCAATTCAGCTAGGCAGTTGGTTATTTCTGAATTAATATCAGTAAACATTAACTCACTCTGAGTTGAGTGGATTCTCTCTCTGAGTTGAGTTGACTCTGAGTGAGTTGATTAGTTAACTCAGAATGTATTGAATCAACTCAAAATTCTGAGTTCTGATAGTCCTAACTCAGACTGAGCGATTCAACTCATTCTGAGTTAAAAGCAACTCACTGAAATTTACAGTGCAATTATTAAAGCTGCGTCTGTCTAGCATATCCAGGTGTTCAGCTCTGCAAAGTTTTGATGAAACTGCCTCGGCCTAATACTCACGTTACAACGATTAATATTTGTGTTAAATTTTATTTCTAAATTTGCGATTGGCATCTCGCTCCGGCGCGTTTATCACTAATATATATCGTGCGACGTATCCCGTCTGAAATTTCTGGATCCGCCAGTGGTCGTCACATAAAACGTACACTGTAAATTTCAGTGAGTTGATTTTAACCCAGAATGCGTTGAATCACTCAGTCTTAGTTAGGACTATCAGAACTGAGAATTTTGAGTTGATTCAGTTCGATGTGAGTTAATTAAACAACTCACTCAGAGTCAAGTCAACGCAGAGTGAGAATCAACTTAACTCAGAGTGAGTTAATGTTTACTGATATTAATTCAGAAATAACCAACTCGTTAGCTGAATTAATTAATCAACTAATTGGAATTTACAGTGTAATAGTATTAACTGTTTATTATATATATAAAATTTACCATTCACTCATTTTTTTTCGAACATGCGTTGAATTTTTTCTGTAAGCATTTCGTACAGATAGAGCCTGACAATGAAAAAACAGTAAGCAACGTTGGTTAATAACAATTTTCATTACTTAAAAATAGTGTTTTACTTTAGATCAGGGTATATATACCTTCTATCTCTGGGTGATTAGTCTTTGTATTGAATGATTTTAAGCGTCTACACAGGTTTTCCAAAGAAACCATGCTATGACGGTATTTATTACTTGCTTTACAACCGTAAATGCATACCAAGGTTAACATTATATAAGCCAAAATTTATGTATGTATTAAAGCTAGAACGTCTCGCATACGTATTTTGGGCGTTATTTCAGCACAAGTAAAATGGCACATGGGTGCAACTACGGCTACAAGAAAATTATATTACCACGTAAGGTATTGACGATTGGATAATTTATAATTTAATTCTACGCTATGATTTGAACCAATACGCTGAAAGATAATAGTTAGGAAAATCCATTTTTTAACCCAAAGTCATATATCTTCATTAATATAACAATATTTTTTAACTTACCCCCAATTTTTCATTTTTCGCTAATTGATGTTGGCCTAAAATAGAATAAAGTAATCAAAAAATATTTCGGTCATTTGTATAATCTCTGACGTAACCGTTGACACGCCAAGGTTGTAGTGCGAGTAAATAGGTTTTTTAGATTGAATTATAGTTAAACTAAGAAAATTGGTTACATTAAAATTCTGAGCAGCTAGGAGTCTATTCTATCTATATTATTAAAGCAGAAACGCCCCACGTATGTATTTCGGATATGTTTCCGACATACTTCATTTACAACGGTTTCATAGCACACAGACGTGATTGTTCTGTAAATTAGAAAATTTGCATAGATTTTTTATGCATTCACTAACACTTTTGCGCATTGCGTAAAGTTGGATTAGAATTTAGTAAAGCTGAAACAACCACGATACCCATTAACTTGAGTTTCGTTCCAGCTTGTATTTGTGTTTTGTATGCAAATAAAACAGAGAACAAACTATAAATCCTCAACGACAAGAACAAGAATAATTGCAGCAACGTTTACCTGCATGTTCACCTTTGTTGTTGGCTAAAACAGGACGCAAATCCTCACGTATTTCTTCGACAATACGTTCGTGTTCTGCTGTCAGCGTTGCAATTGTAGAAACGAATAAAATAATTGTACCATAAATTATCATTATCTGAACTTAGAAAACAATCGCAATCTACAACAATGCTTCTTCCGGTATTTTTCAGTGTTGAGAATACTTTTTGTGGTTTGAAATTTTACAATTTTTTGAACCATTAATGTTTTTGATGCTTTAAACATCTCAAATTGCATCGGAGGTGCAAATTGTTTCAACGCGTTTTATATTTCAGCGTATTTTTCAAACGTTTGGCTAAACATACATAGTACGCTTTAGAAAAACCATGTTTATCGAAAATTTTTCAGCATAACAGAGCTGGTTAAGGGGTACACCAGCCATCGCTCCTTTCATGCATTTGACACTTATTCCCTCAATGGGATCGACCTATGTTTGAAATCAAGTTTCGTTTAGGGTTAAAACTTTTGGCCAGTGTAAAGAACAGTGGCGGAACAGTATTATAAGCATATTCCTAAGCCTAAGCCTAAGCCTAAGCCTACGAATACGAATAAGCATATTCCTATTAGCCTAAGCCTAAACCAAGCGAAAAAATTAGCCTAAAGCTTAAGCTTACTCTATTACAGTCCAACAGAAAAACGTTCCACCCCTGATCTTTACATGGGCCCAACTTTTTGTTACAAAGTTTCACTCGACGCTTACTTGTGCAACCCGTCTCCAAACCCTACTGTGTCCTGCTAAACTGGTCCTTAGATAAATGATCGACGGCAGAATAAAACAAATTAAAGAACCAACCACTGAACCAGACAAACCGAGAACAAATTCAACTGAAAATAAAATAAAAAATCGACATAAAAACAATATTTTTATAGAAAATTCACAGTGACGAATGCAGTGGGATCAGGGAACGATCTTCCGCCAGTCCTGTCGAGTCTATTAATTTTCGCTACGCAAATAGTTCATCTAAAACTCACAATGTGTTTTGTTGTATTAAACTATGCTTAAAATACAATTTAGTTACGAGAGAATTTCTAAAAATTTTGCGCCGTCAGCGAAATTAGGAAATCTTAGAAATGATCGTCTGCCGCCGGAAAATCCTGGATTCGCCACTTTACACAAATTGTTCACCGGAAGCTCACAATGTGTTTTCTTGTCAAATTGACTGAAAATAATAGGACCTGGTGACAACGGGAATTCAAAAATTTTGTCAATTCAGCGAAGTTAGTAAATCTTACAAATGTATCCTCTTTCAGCGGAAAATTTAGGATTTGCCACTTTAAAATCTAACACTTAGTAGACAGCCGTACTCCCGGCACTCCTCTAAGTATAAAAGTAAGAACATCAATAATACGTGTCATTTTAGGTGTTTGCATATTTTTATATATTTCAAATAAAAGCAGATAGAAGCATGCAGTAGATTCAGTTACCTATGGACAACAAAAGTAAGAACTAAATGTTCTGTTTTAGATTTTATGTTTTATTAAAAGTACTAGAATCTCTATGTGCTCTGTGGACTGATAGAAATTTCAAAATACACCACAAGTTTCGCAGAAACTCGTAAATTGAAAAATATATAACATTTGGGTAAAGCTTTTTATAAACAATAAAATTAAACTATGTAAAGTTTAATACCATTTGAGAACAAAACATTTACCGATATAAAGGTCCATGTAAAGATCAGGAATGGATAGTTTTTTCGCGAGACTGCAACAGAATAAAGCTTAAGCTCTAGACTAATTTTTTGCTTAGGTCTAGGATTAGGTATCAGCTTATTCTTACACTTACGCTTAGGCTTATGAATATGCTTATACTACTGTTACGATCTTGTTCTTTACATTGGTCGATCTAAAAAAATTGGAGGCTCCGAGATGGTCGTGGAGCTTGCGGGTGACTATTCAAGCATTAACCTAACTATTTGGTACAATGTTGGCGATAACAAATGTCAATGAAACGATCACAATCGTCAGAACACGAAATGCTGATATCGGGATAACGTTCACTTGAATGTCTGATTTTGCATTTGGCGTCTGAAATGCAAATGAAAACAAAATTAAAGCCCTATTCACACGTGCAAGTTTTTCCAGCCAGTGATTTCGGCGGCAAGTTGCAGCTGCATGTTTTTTGAAAGTGCTTTCAAACAGATTTTGCACGTGAAAGTTGCAACTGTGCTGTAAATTCCAGAGAGTAGATTGATCAACTCTAGATAGAGAATTAGTCATTTCTGGTTATTTCTGAGTTAATAACGATAAATATTATCTCACTCTAAGCTGATTGATTTCTTCTGGTTAAGTTGCATTTTATTAATTCAGAATGAGTTCAATCAATTCAAAAATCTGAGTTCTGAAAGATCTTATTCGGAGGTCACGCTTCTGAGTGAACTCAACTCGTTCTGAGTCAAAATCAACACACTGGAATTCACAGTGCGCATGTTCTCGCTGAAAAAACTAACATATGCCAGTAGGTAGGATTTAATGCATATTCATCAATAAATTGTGTACGCTATGTGACAATTTTCAGCTCCTGTCTTGCACTGGCTTTCGGAACCTGATAATGACAGTTTTGATATGTGTCATGCACAAGTTGAAAACCCCCGCTTACGTGAGTCATTTCTGGTTATTTCTGAGTTAATAACGATAAATATTATCTCACTCTAAGCTGATTGATTTCTTCTGGTTAAGTTGCATTTTATTAATTCAGAATGAGTTCAATCAATTCAGGAATCTGAGTTCTGAAAGATCTTATTCGGAGGTCACGCTTCTGAGTGAATTCAACTCATTCTGAGTCAAAATCAACACACTGGAAGTTACAGTGCGCATGTTCTCGCTGAAAAAACTAACATATGCCAGTAGGTAGGATTTAATGCATATTCCACAATAAATTGTGTACGCTATGTGACAATTTTCAGCTGCCTGTCTTGCACTGGCTTTCGGAACCTGATAATGACAGTTTTGATATGTGTCATGCTCAGGTTGAAAACCCCCGCTTACGTGTGCTCGACAGATTTTGAAATTGTCTTATACAGGTTCCGCATTCTGATTGAGAATATATACAATCGCATAGACAGTACGAAAAATTTTATCTATCACTTAGCGTAGTTTTAGGAATATGTCGTTGGGCCGGTTTTTTTCCGCTGGTAACCTATTTATATACTCAAATCTGTTATTTCACCGACACTGCCTAAGTATTGACCGTATTGCGAACAGCAAGCATAAATATAAACCTAAGACTAAATCTAAGTGTCAAGCCTAAGCCCTAGCTTGAATTACAACCAAAATCTAATTGTACGCTGTATGCCTTTGTTTCAACTTTAATATTTACCTAAGGGCAACACGTGTACTGTATTGACCCGAATAAAAGGAGGGCTGATATTTATTTGGCCTCTCCAGAGGGTACCCCCCTTGTTATTCACTTACGGACTGTTACTTATTTTTAACCCACGCTCCGCCGCCCTTCGTTACCGATATATATCCGGTACTGTAACTATCCGTTGAATTAAACGTATATTTGTATCGTTTCAATAGTTTGAGCGATAATAAAAGGTTATACTTAGGAATGTACTTTCAAAATTTAAGTAAGCTTTAAAGTTTCGAACTCAAATTATTTGGTCCTGGAGTCAATTATGTGCTACAATTAGGGTTAATTGACATTTATGGACTCTAATTAGGGTTTAGGGACTATCCGCTTACGGACTCTTATTAGGGAAACGGACTCTTATTGATTCGGACCCAAAATGGGGATCCCCCTCTAATTATTCCCCTCTTATTCGGGTCAATACAGTAGGGAGGACTTTGAAAATGACGGTTACGTTTAAAAATTTCGAAATGGAGTTTTTTGTGCTACAAAATGCAAAAACACGTAAAGACCACTTTTTAAAAATCACAAAGGCTGATTGATCCCTGAACCCTTGGAGACGTCTTTTTGAAGGGCTGATTAAAAATTTTAAAAACGTTAAAGGTAAAATGTCAAAAGTTAAAATATATTTTGTTTCGTTTATCATTCATAAAAACCAAGAGTGGATGATCCCTGTAACAAAAGTGTGCAAGTACCGAAATTTGTGTGGTACAAAATGTACCACCGGGCGTTGCATTTTTGGCCGATTCATTTCAACGTGCAAAATTGAAAAATTGCCAAACTTGACCGCCCCCTTAAATAATGGGGGGAAGGCCAAAAACGCAACGTGTGCCGGGTACATTCTTTCGTACACAGAATGAACCTAGTTGCACACTTTCGTCATAAAGACTGGTCATCCACTTTTGATAAAGCTAATAACATAATGAGCACAATTATAGAACTATCAATTTTTTGCCATACAAATTTCATTTACCATCAATAAATAGTACGGGATAAAAGGAATAGGTAAACGACATACATTACCCATATACTGTGAAATCAATACTATTTGAAAGAAATACTATTTCCGCAATAGAAATAGAGAAAGATCATATAAATAAATAGAATAAGCGAGTCTTATAAGCTTAAAAATTAACTTTATCTACTTATCGTCAAAAATTGACAGTATTGGACGCGATAATCAGAGGTTCGGATACTAACATAAAAAGGAGACCGAAGCTCCTGTAGGGAGCGTGAGAAATTGGGAGTTTAAATCACCCATGGATACATCATTGTTTACCTGATATCGACCACGAAACAACGTATAGCATGCAGATCGGCAAGAAAATAACATCAAAGGATAACTGAACGCAACCGATAGCAGAAATCCAACTTTAAGAGCTTTAATTACAATACTTGTTGGATCGTACGAAAGTAATACGTCACCGGTTAATGGTTGACTCGATAGGCCAACGTAACCAAACACACCAGACTAAAATTAAAAAACAATTATATTTATAAAAATTAATATTTAAAAAAGAAAAAAATGTTATTTTTTCGTTGTTATACTTCCAAATTTCAAAATATTAAGACACTTGCAAACTTTCGCTGCAAACTATTTCTGTATCAATTTAGTTTTTACTAAAATTCTAAGCCTATGAGGTCAATGTAAATACCAGGGGCGGAACAGTATTATAAGCTTGTTCCTAAGCCTAAGCGTATAAGTAAGCCTAAACCTGAGCATAAAAATGAGCATATTCGTTTGCCTAAGCCTAAATCTAAGCCAAGCAAAAAAAATTAACCTAAAGCTTAAGCTTACTCTATTCTAGTCCCAAAGAAAATCTCTCCGCCCCTGATCTTTACATGGGCCGCGCCTATGGTAACAAAATTTGAACATTCTGCATGAATGTCGCGTACCCTGTGTTAAAGCTAACATAGTACTGTGCATAGATTCAACTCAATCTTGCAATGAAACGCCCGTAACCAGCTCAACCTGCTAGATGTTGTCTAACAATGTTACCAGCACACACAACACCGCGTGAGAAAATATAACAACTAGTGTTTTGGGAATGAAACGCACAAAAGGTCATAGTTTCAATTTAATATTCAAATCAGTAGAAGTGCAGTTTGTCTCATATGTCTAGAAATTTCCGGGGTAAATATGATTTTAAAGTGAACATGTCTGAGCGTTGTTTGTGTCAAATTTAACACACAATGCGACATCACTTACCGCAGTATACAATAATGAACATATATTAATGGCAGTTGCAACGACCGAATGTACCAGTGTAGGATTTGTGTCGAGAATTGATTCGACGACTGGAAAAATCGTTGTTTGACACGAAAGCGCAAATCCAACTATGGGTATACTGTGAAAGAAACCCGAAAATTTCCAAAAGTTGACCTGTTAAAAACGATGTTTTATTGTTGAATCGTTTGAAAATTGAAATCATTCGCTTGGTTAAATTTAAACTAAGAAATGTGAATAAAAATTTTTACGCTACATTTTCAGTTGATGAAACTTTTGTTTAAGTGGTTTGCTATATGCACTCTAAAAAGTTAAACTTATTGTATAGCAAAGGGCGCCCCCATACGGGGGCATTGTCGGCTCCAAATTTGGCACATGCTCCCTAAATAGAGTCGGTCTAAAAGTAAACAATCTTAAATTGCAATTGTAGAGCCCCCAAAATTATTCAGCGCCCTCCCAAATGTCATTTTCTGCAGACGCGTCTGTGTATAGCTTAACCAAAACCAAATATTTGTTAAGTAAATTTTTAAACAAAAACTTGTCAAATTACAACTAAACTTGAATTTTAAGTTTAACTAGAACAAACCATAGTTTAAAGATCAAAATGAGTTGAACTTAAACTTATTTTTGGTTTAAAACTTATGAGCTGTGCAAAGTATGATGCTTCTGGAAGCAATTATACATTTAATTTTGAAATGTTTTCACCGTGCAAACACTTTTTACTTCTCCGATCCAATCTTTTGTCGACAACGCAGGCATAGCGAACGCAAGCAATATGCAAATCAGCGCAGCGTAGACTCCAACTGCAAACGTACTAATTGCACTTAAATTTCGTGCATCACGCATTAAACTGAACGGTAAAACAAACAGTATTGTTATTGCAAACATTACTGATACGCGAGTATAATTTGTATTAGGCAACAACATTTGTTTCGTTACTATATCGGTTCCTGAAAATACAATGGTTTTAAATATAACACAGCTTTTAACTGATCGGGGCCAATATTACTTTTAGGGGCGTAACAGTAGATTAAGCGTATTCCTATGCCTAAGTCTAAGCCTAAGGATTGTAAAAAATGAGTTCCTAAGCCTAAACCGAAGCCTAAACAAAAAAATGTAATCTAGAATCTAAACCTGCTCATTTATGGTCCCACCAGAAACCTCGACGCCCCTTAAAGTAACATGGGCCGTGATTGGTTATAAAAAGCACGGTAGGATCACTGAAATTTGCCAATACAACAACGCAAAGAACATACAAAAAATACCGTACTCGGATCGTAAACGGTAGCGTCTGAAACTCTGCAACTAATACTTCATACAGCATAATGGTGTTATTTTTAGCGCAGTGAAAATTTTGCCACAGAGATAACTTGTAACTCAGTTGATTAAAAAGTTTTGTCCATGCGATGACAAGCATATTAAATTAAAATATTTAAAAGTAAGAAATCAATAATAGTTTCGCCTCAAATTCACCAGTTTTCCACAGTCTCGGAATAACACTGACCCCGAATTTTGTGCAAATTCATCGGTTTGTTGAGCAAAATATATAATATTTCTGTAGGACGGACTGTCACTTGGCGAATAGTATGATTGTAATACCGGTTCAGGTATGTATTATGTTACACAATTGGAATTACATTTCTAAATGGTATAAGCCAACGTGTGTATTCTACAATTCGTATAATTTCATCGCCAATAACTTCTAAGAGTTTAATCCGACTGTCTGAAAAACGACAGAAACGAACGGTTTCACAACTAATCAAGGTTTCCAGTAAAACAAAAAAAAATATGACACTTACGCTGCTGTATTGAAAACGTAATCCCATGGTTCCAGCCGGAATAATATTTTGTCGGAATCGGAATTGGAGTCCGAATTGAATTTTTATGTCGGAACCGAAATTTGAATTTTAAATTTGAATTTTGATAGTTTTGGTGCAAGATTCAGCCGTAAAGTTCGCCCAAATAGGCGGTTTGGATTTGCAATTTATTTTAAAGTGTTTTTGATGCTTTAAAGCAGTGTGAGAAACACAAAAATTAAACCTGAAATAATGCTAGCGGAAAATGATACGCAACCAAAAATGTTGAAATTTCAACATCAGAATACATGCTTGTTCGGAATTGGAACGAGTTAAATTTTGCTCGAATATCAGCCGGAATCGGGATTGCGTTGCAAGTCTGCCTATTATCAAGACTGGAGAATGTTCACCTGCAGAAGAGTGTCCAACTGACGCGCTAGTGCATGGCACAAAGTGTACCAGCACGCGTTGCATTTTTGCTCGACCTACGCCCTGATTTAGGGGGGCAGTCACCACTTAAACTACATAGTAAACATAGGTGTTAGAATAAAATCTCAGTGACTTTAGCTAATTTTAAAATATTATTTCAACATACCTTCCCAAACTGGGGATAGGCTAAAAACGCAACGTGCGCTAGGTACATAGTTTTCTGTACAGAATGTACCCAGTTGCAGACTCTTTTGACAATCATTCACTCTTGCTATTATCAACCGCTTACGGTCGATATTGCTACGCACATTAAGTACTTACCAATATCGCCAATAATAACAAAAAACGCAATAAGCGTCGACATATTAAATACAATAACACAAAGTTCAGCAACAACTTTTCCACGCTTTCCGCACACCGCTTCGGCGTACGTTGAATAAGAATGAGCGCGAGAATGAATTGCACCGTCTACAAGCAATCGGGATGCAATACGAGACGCAGCGTTGCAAAATGCAATCATCAGAACGCCAAGGATCAATCCACACTGAAACGTTCAAATTAGCCTTGCCGCCAACCAGACATTGTATTGGGGGAAAGGTGTATAAATGGGGACTGATAAAATTATCCTAGCAAATTTTGGTTTACGCTATAGAAGACGTTTTGGACTACGTGGGACGAAGGCGACTGTTCGGAATGAGCCTCAGCTACGCCACCCGTCTTTGCAGGCCTGATTCAAAATAGTTTCTGATTGTTTCAGTGGTCTCCTGGTGTCAGACATAAAATTCGATTCTCCAGCGGTTGATAGACAAACGTCAATAGTTGTTAATGTTCTAATATATACTTATAATATTCACTGATCGAATCCTTATACATTACATGCATAATTATGACTAGGAAGTTATCTTTCAGACGAGTTTTATGCGCCGTTCACAATAAATAATTTGGCCAGGCCACAAAATGTATCGTATCTCATTGTGAACAACTACTCGTTAACCGCCCCTCAACGAAAATTTTTTCGTTCTCCGTACCTCAACACGTGTCACAAACCGATTTGTGTCATGTGTTGAGGTATGGTAAACAAAAAATTTTCATTCAGATACGGATAACGAGCAGTTGTTCGAAATGGGCTACGACACATTTATTGTGACCACCCGGCTAAATTTTATATCATGAACAATGCAATTATTTGAAGTACGCGTGAGCAGGGATGTATGGTGTGTCAATCGACATCCCTAGAAATAATACAGTGGTACTGCTGAAACCGCTGAAACTCCACCAAAAGTAACGCTTTGTGTTGCAATTTAAAACATTTAATACAAAACGTGCGCTGGTTTCTAGCTCGATTCACTCGTGACGTATTTTCAATTCCGTTTGCATTGCAAAGGTTCCATTACTAACCGAATTTGATACGACCTCTGTTTTAGGCTTGCCGCGTGTCGTTGTTAGACACCCTTAGAAACAATTTCATGTCACAAAACGACTTTTTGGTTGATTAATTGATGGGTTCAGACCCTTTTTGGAACCCTGCAGCGACTACACACCTTGATATATCAGCACCTTACCTGTTTCATTATAAATGGCATTGCTAATATACCCACTCCTATAATGCTATTGCATAAATTGAATACAAACACATATTTATGAATTTCACCCATTACAATATGATTTACATGAATAAACTGTTAGTAAAAGTTTATATTAATATCTGAACAAGTCTAAAACACTACCTCACTGGAGCGAAAGTTTAAATTATATTTGCATAAAGGCTCTTTTGGCAAGGGTAATACTAAAGACTGGCGCAGCGTTCTCTTGGCACTATTTCAAAAACTGAAGCCTAAATAATGGCTTCGTCTCTGAAGACGTTGTATGACACTGATTAAGGGATCCGTTTAAGTTGGATTAAATGGCGTTAGTTGACTCCGACACAGGATGTGCCTCGCACAATACACAATGCGGCGTATTTAACAATTCATACGCGTGGGCGCAGTGCAAAATGTACACAAGACTTGAGAGCCGTTTGAACTCATGCGTCAAGTTCAATTTTACTGAATAGTTTTGAGCCTGCCCCAAAACTAATATGAGCCTGCCCCAAAACTAATATGAGCCTGCCCCGAAATTAATTTTGAGCCTGACCCAAAACTAATATGAGCCTGCCCCGAAATTAATTTTGAGCCTGCCCCAAAATTAATTTTGAGCCGGCCCCAAAACTAATATGAGCCTGCCCCAAAATTAATTTTGAGCCTGTCCCAAAACTAATATGAGCATGCCCCAAAATTAATTTTGAGCTTGCCCCAAAATTCATTTTGACCCTACCCCAAAATTAATTTTGAGTCTGCCGAACGTTTGGGGAATATGGTCATTATGTTAGTGTTCGAATAACGCCCCATGCGCAATATTTTGAAACTAATGAAGATATTCGTGAGCGCAGCGAGCGAGAAACCAGGCATAATTTTAGTGTGAAATATAAATTATGACTCGCTTAATTAATGATCGGTTGCAAAGTATACTTGATGGAATAAAGTTTTCGTAATATAAACCACTGGATATCGCTAAAAAAGGACAGTTTAGCGATATACTGATAGTATGCTAGAAACCAGACCAACATGCTATAGGGGCCCAAAAAATTGAGAAAAACCTGCCTATTTTATGAAAATTTTACGATTGAAATCTCGCTATGAGAAAACTTTATTTAACTAAATTCTAGCACATGAAAATGTGTTTTATATTTAACATATGTTAGTAGTCCAGTGTTAGTAAATAAACTATAAATGGTAACAACAGCAGAAAAATAAAGCATAGCAACCCTAATTCCTAGAAAATAAATATGTTCATGTTTTCAAATATGTACACATATGATTTGAGTATATATAGTAAACGAAATATAGCTCGGTACTCTACTAGACGCTGATACCAAAAACGACACCAGATGATTTAAACTAGACTTTTCAACTTTTCAGAGGGGAGAAGACAGGAGGCGTACGCCCCAACACCGTCAGAAACGTATGAAAAGTGTTTGTGATAGAATGTACCTTGCAATATTTTTAGTCTTATGCGTCTAAAATTGCGTTTGGCTTCACGCTCGTTTAGTTTGCGAGATTTATTTCGCTAAAAGTTTTAGATCCGCCCGCTCTATGGGTGTGTATTATTTTGAACCCATGTCTGGCGCAAAGTACGGCAAACATGATAGACTCTTTTAAGCATAAATACGATATGGCAGTAGTCATAAGGTTTTGCAAACGTTGGGAAATTTATAAAGTTATACAGCGTTATCAAAATGTGAGGTATTAATAATCATGTTTGAGGGTGTGATTTGAAACTTGTGAACGTTCCCTGCATATACAGTTTCACCCACGGACATGTAATGGCATAACTAATAAGATATCAGTGCCGCAATTACGGGGGTAGGGGGTGCGAATTAGCTTCCACCTAGAGACAGCTTGATGTTTAAATTTCGCACTCTGTGAGAATAAGAATTGCGAAGCCTTTACAGTTTCGCAGCATTTTCAGTACCGACAAGTAAGTTTTCTGTTTTTGATGCTCCGACGTCTTGTGCATCGTAAATTCACTGACGTTACCTGATCATTTCACACCCAAATTTATATTTTTGAAAAATTTGTTTTTTTGAGATCACAGGGCCCGAACTAACAAAGTCTCTATTTCAGTTCACAGTGGCAGTTAATAACATTTTTTGTTATTTTTGTGTTCAGTTAGACGAAAATAACTGTTTCAATCAGCATCGTGTTCCGTTTACTTTCATCTTTATGTTCCAGCCACACAACCTGTAATTTGTAGTAGACGGTAAAAAGTATTATACTGGGTTAAGAAAAATTTGGTTTTCATAAAAATTTTTTAACGCTGTTAAGAGATTTTTTGACCAGGGGGTGTAGAGATCCGTTGTATTAGTGGTACCCCTTTTGCTTCTTGCCGTAAATTGCAACCCTGTCCATGTCACCTTGAAAATTTACTGCGCAAAATTTTGCAAAATTTTGTACAAATCCCAATTTATAAAATGGTAGTATTTTTGATGATTATTTTCGTATAATTTTTCAGTGTATTTTGCTGTATTACACTTAAATAAAATTATAACAAATATCATTGTCTTAAAGCAACTAATTTTTGCAAATAAAGTTTTATTTTAAAATATTTTTTTTATTTATTGGGGAGTGGCTGCGCCTTGTATCCTTGATATTTGTTATTTATATAATTAAAGCTGGAACGCCCCACATACGTATTTTGGGCAACGTTCCAGCATTGCTTTGTTTACAATATTTTCTTAAAACAAAAACGTGGTAGCAGTGCGCAAAGAAAATTTGCATGTAGATTGTTGTGCATTCGCTAAACTTTTGCAGCATTGCGCAAAACCGGCTGCCTAATTATATGATTAAAGCTGGAACGCCACACATACGTATTTTGGGCAACGTTCCAGCATTGCTTTGTTTACAATATTTTCTTAAAACAGAAACGTGGTAGTTGTCTGCAAAGAAAATTTGCATGTAGATTGTTGTGCATTCGCTAAACTTTTGCAGCACTGCACAAAACCGGAAGTCTAGTTTTGTTTATTCAGGTTGATTTCTAATTATATATGACTGTGAAACACAATTTAGGTATTGTTTCAGCTTAATGTCGTTTTGGTCGTACTGTAGCGACCCGAATAAGGGGGGACAGATATTTGGCCTCTCTAGAGGGCACCCCCTTGTCATTCGGTTACGGGCTCTTATTTATTTTTAACCCACGTTCCGCCTCCCTTAGTTACTGATATATATCCGGTACTGCAACTATCCGCTGAATTAAACGTTTATTTGTCTTGTGTCAATGGCTTGAGCGATCACACAAGGTTATAATTAGGAATGTACTTTCAAAATTTAAGTACGTCTTTAAGATTCGAACTCAATTTCATTTGGTCCAGGAGTCATTTATGCGTTACGATTAGGAATAACTGACCTTCATGGACTCTAATTAGGATTTAGAGACTCTATCCGCTTACGGACTCTTATTAGGGATATTGACTTCTATTGATTTGGACTCAAAATGGGGACGTCCCCCTCTTATTTCCCCGCACCACCTTATTCGGGTTACTACGGTACATGAATTAATGCAGGCGCAATGTAGTAATGTAAATCACCTTTTTGAAATTATATAACTTTAGTACTGTGTAAAAATTAAATCAGAAGCGTTTGACAGCAATTAATGTCTGCTTTATACCATAAATAGTAGCGTTTGAAATATTGCAAATACTGTAACCATTATTATATGTATTTGTTTCGTTACCGGATATACATTTTTTGTGAACTTATCGCATTTATAAACAACTGCGCTCGGCGTATTTTGTGGGTGGAGAAAGCCACACTCGAATAAGTTTAAATTTTACACACATATTGCGTTAAAATGAACACAATTTACTGTTTAAATGGCATTGAAAGTGACACTTCCGGTTTGTATTTTTAACTTTTCATTCATAAAACGAAAGTTGTGTTAATACTTTGTCTCAATGAAAATTTATGCAACTTATATACACTGGAATTTCCTGTCACAATGTAGGACGGATTGTTCTACTTTATACTAAATTTTCGAGTTTATTAATACCTGACAGTTCTAAATTTTAGTTTCCTATTCTTGCTATAAAAAGCAGTGATAAATTTTGGCAGTTTTCTAAAATTATAAAGTTTACAATTGGAAAATTTGAGACATTTCCCTATAGTTTTCCGGGATACACTTAACTCATGTCTCTGTGACCCAGCCGATGTTATATAAACTAGCAAAAGTGGATGATTACGCTATGATAAGAGTGTGCAGCTGGTTACATTGTCTGTAAAGAATGCACCCAACGCAACGTTGCGTTTTTGTCCTTCCGCTTTATTTGGGCGTTAGTTACAGTAATATTTTGAATTTTAACTTATATAGATCCGATTATTTCTTTATAATATGATTTCTGCGTGTTTTTACTTGTGTCTTATCAATAATTGAGGGTGGGGGTAATAAGCCAAAACCACAACGTGCGTTCGGTATATGTCATTGTCACACAATGTATCAAATTGCGCAGTCTTGTTAAAACAGCCATTAATCGACTATTGATACTACACTGCAAAAAAATGGTGAGTCAAATTGAGTCTCTCTGGCATAAAATCTTCGGGACTACGCAAACTGAGTCAAATTCGGCTCCGCCAGAGTGAAACGTGCAAGTTAGTGAGTCAAATTTCATTCTGGCGGAGTCGAATTTGACTCAGTTTGTGCAGTTCCGTAAAGCCTATTTCGGGAGAGAGTCAAACTGACTCACCATTTTTTATGCCAGTGTTGTGATTAAAATAATGAAATGATTCAACATTTTTAACCGATTGTAACAAGAAATTCGTTAAAAACTATTTTCTTTCACCAATTTTGTGTTTATCAATTGTAACGAATACATTTCATTACTTCGTGTTATCCTGATCACATATAAACATACCAATGTTCAACTTTATGAACAGTTAGGCCTATATTACTTTAAGGGGCGTCCTGGTTTCTATTAGGTCCATAAAAGAGTAGGTTTATATTCTAGATTACATTTTTTGCTTAGGCTTAGGCTTAGGCTTCCGTTAGGAACACATTTTTGCAACGCTTAGGCTTAGGTTTATGCTTAGAAATACGCTTGGTGTTATTTTACACCTCTTAAAGTAACATTGGCCAAGAGTTTAAATGATTTAGAGTTAAAAATATATTTATAGATAATAACAAATAAGCCACTTTTTGTCATTTT